>JAQFYQ010003127.1:0-10965 GCA_034694885.1 Buchholzia appendiculata
CGGACTACCTACAAAATGCTGTCAGATCGGATAAATACAATCCAGTATAATTTTCATAATTGCATGTCAAAGCTTTCCACAGTATTACTCACTTTCGATGACCATCCAAATGGGGGGGCAGCCGGGGGGGCAGACATTTCGTTTGGGGGGGCAGCTGCCCCCCCGTGCCCACGTCACTGTATCAACAGCAGGAAGTCATTTGATGGAGATGAAGAAGCAAAGCATCCCTCGCTCCATCAAAGGATATAGAAAAATTCAACGCTAATAAGGAACAAGTGACTGTTTAAATAAATAAATCTGAAGCAATTTGCAATATTTATTTGCTATCAATATTGAGTCGGTGGACGTCGCCGACATAAATCCTGGAAACAAACAGGCCACTTAAAAGGCCATAGATAAGTTATGTTGTAACAACAAAAGAACAGAGTTGTTTGCAGACACAGATATTATGGTAGCACAGGTTGAGGCATCTTCAGACTTAAACGTAATTTTACATTCATTTTGCTGCTAAACTTTGCATAAAAAATCCAATTATATGCTTATGCTCCGCAGAGTCCAATCACCATGAGCATACATATCAATAATTCCCTCACCACTCTTATTCAACGAGGGAAGCATCTTGGGAAAGTCCAACTTACTTTGACTAAGAATTAACCGTGATAAATGCTGGTTGTTCTGGACAAAACATGACAGTAATGACTTGGCTGCCTCTGATGGGACCAAGAACGCAGTAGCTAAAGGTCATGCTCAGAATGATGTAAAACCAACAGAGAATCTTGGCAGTTCCCTATGTTTCCAGCCTATGCATTGAGCATTAAAGATGGCACAAGTTTCACAATGTTAAAACAATTAATTAAACTCCAATATAACGGATGTTGCCAAATCTCAAACAATGCCGATATCTCAACGAATGTGAACACTGGCATAACTTCACATAGAGATACACATAGTCAGTGATGTCAACTTCATACCATGTCAGGATCATTGAAAAATCCCGGTCCAGCAACTGAAGCAAAGTCATTTTCGTTGTTGCCAAAGAACTCGATCACAGATTTCAGACTGTCCCAGCTATCGTCAATATCATCGAAGTTACGAGCAACGTTGCACGCATCAGCTTGTCCCTTGTAGTCAGGCTGCAAACACAAATAACTTAAAACAACAAGAGCAGACAATTCTTAATCAATATCTACAGATTGACATATTGATAGCAAAGCGAGTTAACAGCTTTCCGTTATTATGTTGATATTTACAATTAATGGCATTCAGAAGAGAATAAATTCGGAAAATTTTTACTTCAGTTTACCAACCTGTCAAATTCACAGCTCCACAACTTAAGCCTGAAGAAATGTTTGACATGCTTGTATAGCAGAAGAAAGTGATGTAGTGAAGGCATTTTTCTCAAGGCCAAGGCAAGGACACGGCATTTTTTTCCTAGGCCAAGGCAAGGCATTTGAAAAATTGGTCAAGGCAAGGCAAAGCGGTAAAGTGCCTCAAGGCAGCCTTGGGGCAAGGAATCAAAGCCAAGGACTACTAAATACACTCAAGGAATTTTTTTAAAGGCCAAGACATTTTTTCCCAGGCCAAGGAAAGACAAGGCATTTGGACAACTGGCCAAGGCAAGGCAAGGCAGTAAAGTGCCTCAAGGCAGCCTTGTGGCAAGGCATCAAGGCCAAGGACTACATCACTGGCAGAATCTATACATTGAATAGGGTATAATAAGCAGCATTAACAAATTATTATCATGATATCCATGCACCTCGCAAGATAGAATTTATTATGTCCTTATAAAAAAAAATTATATATATTCTAATATGTATCCAATACAATAGATCTAATGTATATCTACCAGTATCTAATATAAATGTCTAATATAATATTATAAGACGATATATTCCGCAAGAAATAGCTTACGCTCTCTGCTATAAGTATGTACAGTTCATGCAATTTTGTTCTTAGTTGTACAGTATATCTTAGTTAAAAACATAAATTGAAATATATACATTTTAGAGACTAGTCTGCATTGTGTACCTTTACGCCAGCTCCTCGCTGATAGAGGGCGTACTCACAGCTAAGCGCGATTGGTCGGCCAGTCATATTGAGAAAGAATGCCATTGGTGGATATCCTAAACAAACACATATCAAAAACATAAAAGTACATTTAAACTTTTGTAAAAGCGGCGAACTCGTATAATTTATCATTATTCGAGCAATCAGGATATATACTCGTACACACAATCGTTCAACATGGCCATGTTTAACGGACAAATTCCACACACATTCATAGTCGACCATTCTCTTACCATCTTCAAGACTGTTTCGGTCTACCTTTCTAGTTCTCCACAACTTATTTACCCCAGTCACTTCTGTCATTCCTCTCAATATATTTAAAACATTTTAATCTGCTTCTCCTAGTCACAGTTCTGACATGTTCCGTGTGAAAACATCTCATAATTCTTTGTTCATTTCAAATATCTCAATATGTATCTGTGAATAAACAATAAAAACCATATACTGTAATCATTTTATACTGTACATATCAGCAATTTATAATGTCACTGTACATAATTTATTTATTGATTGCCCACCATCATAATAAATACCAAAATAACATAATAATTTTCAGCATGAATAAACACAATTGTAAAAATCTTCAGTATTCAACGTCCAAACTGGCATTGTCCATAATTATTATCGGGGCTAATAACAATGGGCTAGGCATTACAACGGGCCATATGCAGCAATACAGTTTTAAAGAAGAAGTGATGGAAATGTAGTAGACACTTTTTCCACACCTCTTTCTGACGAACGGGGACGGGGGAAGAGCAAAAGTGGTAACGAATGGGGAGTGGGCGATGTTAACGCTAGGAAGTGGCGGAATGTCGTTCTGGTTGAACCAGCATGGTGATGGATGGACAATGTGGTGGAACGATATTCCGGCTTCAAAAGCCATCCGGAACGGTGTTCTGGCGCATTCTGCTACGGAACTGAGCAAGACATCTATTATTTTCAGATTTTACTGCATCATAGTTTACGGCCGGATGCCCATCCTGACGCTTCCTTCCTAACAATCTCACGGCCAGCTTTGTACAGCACAAAAAGAGCTTGGTGCAGATATTGTAAAGACAGACAATAACAGGCCAACATGCAAACAACAATGTCAAAATTAAGCAGGTTACTATAAACATAATGTTACATTTCGCACGTACAATATTACTAATTAACTAATTTTGAAAATATTTGCATAATACAACAAGAAAATAAACATAAAAATCAGACAAATCATCATTTCTTATATTACAATAGAAGCATTTGGAACTACACTAAATGTTCAGAGGTCAAACTATAAGCAAATACTCAAAGAAATACTTCGGAGGCACAGATTTTTATCTGCGTTTGGATACTGTGTACTTAATAAGGAAATAAGGTAAACAAAATTCTTGCACAAACCGGTGGTATATCCATCCTTTGGATCATAGTTACAGCCATCAAATTTGAGGTAGTCAATCGTCCAATCAGCAAAGGTCTGAGCGTCTAGTTGCAGGTACCACTGACTGCCTGGGAAGCCGGCACACGTCTTCACTCCGATGTCCTCGTAAATCCCAAACTTCAATCCTTTACCGTGTATCTAAGCAAGTTGTCGAATGTGTTAATTTCTCAATACACCAAATCCTAATTAGTTTACAGCTATGAAACTTGAAGCTAGCAGTAGAAAATAGCATTACTTTTATTAAATAGCTATGCAATACAGTGAAAACTTGTTACATTTTTTAAAATCAAAGAAGATTAATACAATAACATCACATACATGGATTACTTTACACTGCATGTACTTCTAAAGTGAATTAATGTGAGCGGCTTCCAAAAGGAATAAAATTATTCCTTTGGAAAAGAGGAATAATTTTTTTTTTTAATAATTGAATAAATTATTCCAGTTAGAATCTACAAAATCGCCCAACTTTTCGTCTAATTTGTCTCAGAGCTGAGACAAATTAGACTAAAAGTTGGGCGATAGTGATAGCGAAGTGATAGTGAAGCGATAGCTCTATCACGTTTTGGTAATTATATTTATCAAAGCTCTTATCATTGTGTAACTAGATGCCTATGAGGCACTGGATGGCTTGATATTACATGATGTTGTCAAACTAATATGAAAAGACAAATGAGTGGCAAGTAAATAGTCCGACGAGGACTTTTGAAAACAAGCTTCATAAAGTCGACATAATAGGAGCATCTGGAAGGGTATGTGCAAGAAACCACGATAGTGAAGCATTCGCACGTGAACATATTTTGGAAATAGGATCGAGTGGACACTTCTAACCCAGATGTTAACAATTAGCATAAATCGATAACAATGATGATGATTAAGTCATACGTAAAACATATTTAGCACATAAATTACGCATAACAAATCAAATCCTTTCACAATGTCTATATATTATATTTTCATGTCAAAACGGTACATAATAATCTAAGATAATTTCAGCAATCACATGCATCCAACATCAATAACTTAAAATGCCATTACGGTGTGAACAATAAATATAAAGTTTAAACAAACTGATTTACATAATCAGCCAAAGCTTTCATTCCATGTGGGAAACGAGTTGGATCCGGCTGCAGTCTGCCTGAGGCATCTCTTGTCGGTGCCAGCCAGCAATCATCGATATTAACATATTGGTAGCCGGCGTCCTTGTAACCATCGGCAACTATGCGGTCAGCCATTCTTTTCAACAGATTTTCACTGAAATCAGCAAAAATTCATAACATTAAAAATTCAGTATGGATATCATTTCATAATATAGCGGTAACAAATCAGTCCATTATTACAATCGATTGCAACAACTGACTAACATTCCAGAGCACAGGAGACACGTATCAGAGGCTAAGCCCTCAAATATTTGACAGACACCTTTTTGCTGCAAAATTCACAAGTCCCTGATCATCAGAGCAAGAAAATTCAACAATTTCTCTGCCCGCTCGACAAGCACCTCTAAAATAATATTTCTGGTACAGTCTATGCTCATGAGCTAGTAAAGAAGAGGATGCACACTAAGTTTGTCAGCAGTTTTAAACCCCTCCCCCATACACTGTCAAGTCTGATGATTCTCCATGATAATAGTCAGTCACACACCGCACATCCCTGTGGTAACAAGGCCTACCATCATGCACAGACAAATTGTAATAATCATTCGTAATCTAAACAATACAGTCAAATCATGTGAAGAATGTTTTAGTACATGTGAAATCACAGCTATTCACTAGGTTACAAAATCTTATTCAAACTTAATGAAAACAAATCACAAATCAAAAAGGTACTGATGTAATTGAACATGAACAGTTCCATGTAATATAGAGCTCAAGCTTTGTTACGATCTAACTTGAATACCTGATGCAATCGTTAGGAAACTGTACACAGTCAGTCTGACATCTAAACCGTTGCCATGTCAACCAGCCCATTGGTGGAGTTCGGATGAGGCCGTTCTGCAAAGCGTTCGCACAGCCGAATACAAGCGCAAATATTAGCCACGACATCTTGCGCATCTGCAATAGCAAGAACATAGTAATTTAGATTCATTAGCACCAGTTGGGCTTATAGAATGATTTAAATTCTTAAATTAATAACTTTAAACAAAATTATTTTAAAATGTTCTCATTCAGTGTATTAAAGTAAAGGAGAACCGAAATATGTATCAACAATATTTGACAGTAATTCACAAATTATTTAAACACGATACCGATATTTTGCAATGCTATTTGTTAAAATCCGGGGACTGGTCACTTACAAAATGTTGAAACATAATCAAATAAAAAACAGCATTATAATTTAATTTAACGATCACTTCCTGATTTTCTTACTATAATATCATGCTCTAAGCATCTATTTTAAATTACTTCCGTGGAAAAAAATTGGCGAAACGAGACTTAACAGCAGATTGCACGCAATACAGATGATATTAGGATAAATTACCGGAATATTGGCAGCGATCTATGAAGAAACTATTGCACGAAGGCGGAAGTCAAGCGTTGACTAGTATCGGTCTTGGAAGACTGTCGAGGGAGTCAGACGACGGTCAGGTGCTGCCTGACATAACCATGCGAGAAAAAGTAAACATCACATGCCTGGAGACACACCCACTCGTCACGCCCACAGATTTGTGGTCACGCCCCACACCGCAATAAACAAAGCTAGACATCACCGATGTACCGGACACCGTTTTAAGTTTATATAACACCGTTGTACCACATCTAAATATATTTGATTCATATTATATTCACCTGATTATGCCCAACAGTAAGATGCGACTCTATGGTTATCTTTGAACACATCTTTTGGATGATGTCTAGCTTCACTAGATGAACATTCGCGGACCATGCAGACAGTGAACGCATAGTCTACTCCAGTTGCGATCTTATGACGCTGACGTAAATTCTCGGCGTAGAACTGCTGTCGCTCATCTCAGTACGCCCATCAAGCCGTGACACTTAACCTAATCTGTCTAATTTATTTTCTTATAGAATCCTTACAAGCATGTTGATTAAATAGCCTACATAATTTGTGCTGTGTATCGCAGAATATAATAGTAGGACCAATACCAACACTATAGGCATCAAGATTAAGATCTAGCATGCATTTTCGATACTCTGAACTCCGATACAAAAAGATGGAGGTCATAGCAATAACCTAACGAGGTCACGGCGCCCGGTGACACCAGTCTTTTAAAAACCTCTTGCAACATGCATGCAGAATTGAACGCATGCAGAATTGCATTGCATTTCATGCATTGCATTCAATGCATACATTGAATGAATGCATGCAGAATTGTCGATAATTAGGTCTAATATAATTGCCTAAAACTTACATTTAGTCTATACTACTTTGCATTGAAAGTAGCTGGCTATGCTTGCAATAACTTAAGCCTAGGCTACATACCGCGACCATGGACCACCGGCATACGTAGATCGTTTTGCAGCAAATTATTATGTGTTCAAATTGCAAAAGTATACCCTCAGACCAAATTTAAATTGTATTTTAAATTGTATTTAAAACTCTCTGCGTAGCCTATATTAATTACGAAAGTTAACAAAATTAAGAAGTTGTTAAGCTTGCCCAAGAAAGCGTCCTTGCCGGAGCTGCACATGTAGGCCACGTGACATTGGTCATCAATGAGACGGGACACAGTTGCTTGCAGCCAAAGCATGGGTTCACATTCATATATAGAAGTCGTCTGCGGGGCACAAGGCACAAGCCGCAAATCCCGAGCATAGGCTTGCTGAGCAGCTGAGACGATACAATTCAAACACCGATTTACAACAAAATGTCAAGAAACATACATCAACACTATAGTAGGTCAGTTTGCATTTCAGCCAAAGTAGTACTAATGTAATACCTACTACATGTAGTACTAATTTAATAGCCGGGAGTTTAATACACTGTAAGTAAAACCATCATTTTTAATCCAAGTTTGGATTTAGTATAATAAGGATTTATGGGTTTTATGCGTGTGACCCTTCTGCCTGAATCCTTCACGGTCTCACCCTTCAAGCCTAGCAGCAGTAGCTTGGCGTGCATGTGTAACGTACTTTCAAGCTCAAGTTAAATTTGAAGACAATCCTTTGTTAGTTATTCGCTTTTGCAACCACGCTTCCTAATCTATGTTCTGATTGAATTTAAGATATGTAAAACATTATAAACTTGCTTATGTATGTGTAATAGGCAACAAACACAAAAAGAGATCATGTCAAAGAGTAATGTTGATATTACTTGTTTTAAGTTTAAACCTCCCCTCTCAAAGTTTTTTTATCTCTCAACATTTTTCTATCGCGTCAATGAACAAACACAGTACAAATGTAAACCTAATAATTAACACAAATACATGAAAATGTCAGATGTAGACACATTGTCAACATAGACATACTCATAAACAGAGAGTGCTCAGCACTGGAGACAGCTTACTAATCATAATACTACTAAGAACATATTTAAATTAGCATTTAATAATGTGAACTATTTCATAACTAAATCAATTAAATTGATTGACCTAACAGTCATAAACTACACAACAGACATGTCCAAGGTTATGATTGGAATAGATAGAACTAGACGCAATATCACAGCATTGCACAACCAATAGTTAGGCTATCACATCGCACAAACAGTAAATACAACAAATATATCATATGCAATATAAAACCAATGTTAACAAATTATAAGAGTTGCACCGGTTACAATTAAACTCTTATATTTATAAAGTCTACTAGCAGCTATAAAATCTTTCGAAAACTACACAGCTTAAGCTGGCCGTCTTGCAATATTACAGCGGAATGATTAATTAAAATAATACTGAATTGCGTGACTCGGTGACAAGAACATCAACGTCCCTACATCTTCAATGAATTAGATGACAAATTACACTAAATGCTCCTAAACAAAACAAAAAATATATACAAACATATTATATTATATTTATATGAAAAATGGTGACAAATCAAGGAGTAAAAATGGTAAAAATTCAAATCTTTCAATCTAAAATAATAAAAACCACTGATAAACATAACCAGTAACCTATAAAATAAAACCAACAAATTTGTAAACTCAAATTACTCGAATATGTCTTTCGTTTCGTAAAATACAATGATTGATATCGGTTTACTATTTTCAGTCTATGGCCTAAACAATTCTCCGGTCAATGCACGCTGTTCACTTTCAAAGCAATAACATTTTAAGTGAACAAATAAAATAGACGTTGCTGCTGAAAGACTCCATAACCAAAACTAAATACGCACAGTTTCTGATATTAGCCGAGAGATCAATCACGGTAAAATAACAGCCTTGCCAAAGAAGACGCCACTAGGATTAACTGTCACGCTGAGGGTACTCGAAGGCTTGAAGACTCCAATATAACGTCCATCAAACACTTCCGTCACATTATATCCGCTTGCATTATCAAAGAGAAGCTGTGTCGACAGTTGAACCTTCACAACAGCCGGCATGTCGGTACCAAAGTTGAGCACAGCGAACGCATAGCAGCCAGTCGGTGTAATAGGCTTCGTCCATATCTCAATGTTGCCAGCCTATATCACAGAATATATGACATAACCTTTAGTGAAAAGCTTCAGTTAATACCTTCAAGCAGAAATCCCACGCCTAGTCCTTGCCATACATAGTCCTTGCAATATCTATGACTCAACTACCAACGGCAGCATAAAATAGAACTGTTTAAGGGCCGAAAATGACAGTATTAGCAACATTTATGCGACATGGGGAATTACAAAAGTTGTGCATGCTTCTTTACACCTATAATAAATGTGCTCGGTGTCATGATGAGAATTTGAACTTTGAACGTTGTGTGACTAAATCCAAGATATCAGAGTAATACAGAATAGTGTAGTTGTTTATCAGCTAAACATGCTCTGCTATATATAAAATTTCTGGAGTAGTAAAGAAAATTTTCTGTGGCATCTAAACCGACCAGTGACCACGGAAACATATCTGACATTGAAACTTGTCGAGCACTGAAAGATGTCTAGGTGGAGCTTGGCATAAAAAGATAATGATGACAACTTACCGTTTTTATCATGCTATTCTAGAAATTTTGACTTTTCACAAAAGATTTTGACCTCATTTTGAGAACAGAAGAAAACCTTTTCTCATATTTTCACCACAGTGATGATATCTTTAGCAAATTGTTTGAAGCGCTCATCACTAGCCAGCAACGATGCGTACGCACTCAGAGCGCTTGTTCATGGACATGCCTTAAGGCGGGTCAACACAACCCGGTTTCTCTGCGTCATGACCATTAGGCCTACTTCAGTCTCTGCACAAATCATCTACTGCTTGATTCTGGTAAACACTAGTACCGTACAATACACATTAATATGCTCGGGAAATAGTATACCTTGTACAGTTTATTATATAAGAGTAAATTCTCACTCAGCCAACCTCAGAGACAAACACAAACAATGTCCGTTACCTTGCTGATCCTCTTGCCCTGAACGCCAAGTGGATCCTGATTGATAGCAATGGCTCGACGGTTCTGCAGCAAAGCCTTTGACTCGGCGCTTATTGTATCAAGGTCAACAGACATAATCAGAGGAGCAGAGAGCATGCACCAGATCGCCATCTGTACTTGCTCCTGGTCGGCGCTCAGACCAAAGTTTCCTATCAGCAACTGTTAACATAACAAGTATCAAAGCTCTTTCATATTTGATACGACATAAATAAACAAGAATGTAGCAATAGTTTATTTAGTAGTTTAGCACAATCATTATTAATTGCCTTAATGATACTAATCAAGGACGAAGATCTGGTTTTCTCAATGAAGGGGACGAGAGGATTTAATTGAGGGGAAATTTACTATCCCGTCCCTCAAAAAAATTGTGAGGTCGACGGAATAGGAGTCACATGTATAGTGTTCAGATCTGAAAGGGTGGCACAATATTGAGGGGGACAAAGCCCTGATTCTTAAGAACGACATGGCTTATCTCGTTCCCTCCAACCAGAATATTGATGACGACGAGTCCCCCTCCTATCCCTAATGGATCTACGCCCATGATACTAATACTAGTAATGACGATAATGATGACAAATTAAATTTCTAGATACAATGATTCTTTACATTAATGTAGATTGTATCATTCATTGAGATAATTTATTATATGACAGAGGGTGGAAATGAGGAACGTATAGAAGTTGTGAAGCTATACATCAGTAGAAGTAACATCGAATCTTTAAAAGCAGTGCGACAACCTACATCAGACAGTAAATTGTAGTGAATAAAACAAGAAATGAGAAACATAGCATGTTTGAATTAATGAAAGCTGAGTCAGACACTTTCGGCCTCAAGCCGGGTTTTGCATTTATCATCGCTTGATGATGATGATGATGATAATCTGCACCTACGATTTTGTGGGGTTTCTACCTTAACAACGCATGGTGCGTTAGAAGTGCATCTTACATACATACAT
>JAQFYQ010003128.1:0-10962 GCA_034694885.1 Buchholzia appendiculata
CGTGATGATTTAGGTTATAATTACGGCGCTTTATAAATTGTCCCCAATATTATTATTATTATTATTATTATTATTATAACATGATTTGTGCACTGTGGCAGTGTATATTATAAGTTTAAATATAAGAAATAAATTAACATGTGCATCAATAATTGTTAAGGAACACTGTGTGCTGGATGACAATGTGTTCAACAAATGCATGCAACAAACGTGCATATCAATTTACTCTGCACTCTACTACTCCTGTAATTACATTCACTCATAGAAACTCCATATTAATACTTAAATGTGTGAATTATTGAGAAATATTTTTTGCATTTAATACTAGTCGTTTTTGCACTTGTGGCAATTAAAAAATATTAATATCTATGTGACCTAGATGGACTGATATCCTACGCAATGCCACAAGGAGAGCGGCGAGGTGCCGACATTGACCTGCATGACGTCACTTACGACGGAAGAGTTATGGACACGTACCTGTCTGGAGGACTCGGACAGCTGACCGACGGGATGGAAGGACAGACCAACTTCCGCATAGATCCAGAGAACTCCGGCAAGAAGGGTTACGAGTGGATCGGCTGGAAGAATGATTCGCTGGACCGACCACCAATTCAGGTTAGAAAAATGATGCTTCTGTGTGGTAATTTAGAGTTTGGAAACTTGTTGAATTTGATTGTACTATTATTTTAGTAGTTTAACTGTGTTTTTATGCTAAATCATTTTAGCTGCTTTTAAAGATTTTGGTTCTGTGCCACAATAGACAAACGCATATTAAAGATTGTTGTAGTTTTAGGAAGGGCGTCTGACTAAATATTACTTCTTTAAATCCAAAACGGCAGTTCAGCAGTTAACTCAAAATAGTTGTTGCTTAATAACAGAGTGCCTTGTCACATTTCTTTCGGATGCTGTTATTGAAAAATACTGATGGTGTCATACATGGAAATATGACTAAAGCGCAAATATACGGGAACGTGTCTAAAATGAAAGCATTATTTTGACTGCCACCCATTTAAAATTTGAATACCGTTGATAGCGGTGATCAAAAAATGTTTTGAAGCTGTGTAGAAAGGCTTTGACAGCAACTTCAACTGTATCAATATATTCATTATGTGTGACACCAGTTTTTGTGCTTTATCTCTTCCAGATCGTATTTGAATTTGACCGGCTGCGTAATTTCTCTTCCATACGCTTCCACTGCAACAACCTGTTCAGCAAGGATGTACGTGTGTTCCGAAAGGCTCTCTTCTACTTTGGCGCGACGTCAAGCGGCTACCAGGAACGTCCTGTCGTCTACGAGTACATGCGAGACACGCTGATCGAGTACGCGCGCTACGTCATCGTCAACGTGCCGCACCGCGTCGCGAAGTACATCAAGGCGGAGCTGTACTTCGATGCCAAGTGGATGATGATCAGCGAAGTTCGCTTTGATTCAGGTAGCTGTCGTCTTATCGATGTAACTTACGTGCAGTGTGAAATTTAATTTAGAAAATGAACATGCGTGAAATTTAATGGATAATTATTTTGAAAGTGCCAAACTTAAATCAGTACTGAATTTGAACTACTTTCACCGTTCCCTGGAGTGCTACGATTTCTGCAGTTATTTTTCTGAGGATGCAGTCTATTCACAGAGTGTGAATTTGTGAATTAGTTGTTGTATGAGAGTTTGATTTTTTTGTCATTAAGAAACTTTGAGTTCAGAAATATCAGTCGATTAAGAGAGTTACGAATTAAATTTTTGGAACAGTGAAGAGCGTATGTTTTTTAAATATTGATAGTATGTCAATTGTAAAGTGAGATAATTTATTTTAAAGTTGATTTTTATGGCTCTCTTACCTATATATCTCTATTACCATGATGTCATAGATTGTGCTAACATTATTATATTAAAATTAGATTCACTTCAGCCGTTAGCCAGATTCCCCTCCATTAGTTTGGGCCTATGATTTGTAGCACTTGGAGGCTCATTTGTGCAGGATTTATAGAAGTGGTTAAGTTATAAAAGCTTCTATAGCATAAAAAGCGGATTTCCTACATGTACGGTAGTTGTTTATTCCATTGAAGGATCTATGCATCAATCTTATAAAATATAGATAACTTGATTTTATTTGACTATCTAATGATTAGTAGTTACGCTAAATTGTATCTGTGTGTGTGTATGTCAATATGAGCTAACTTACGTTTAAGACTATATTTGACATAAGTCAACATGTTTTTATCCAATCTGAATTTACCATATGATACATGAAAATATCTGTTGATGCTTTGCGTTACAGAGATCGTCACCGCAGAGTTTGTGGAAGGAAGTTTGATCCCGGACAACGGACGAAGACAATATCACCGACCAATCAGCGTCGACTCCACCATCGACTACTCAGATCCAGGTCTCAAACAGTTCTTGCATTCCAGCATTACCATCTTCAAGCTACTGTCTCTGTTATACTATTAACTGTTGATGTAGTTGTGCCCATGCTGACCATCAAGTTATTAATGTTATTGTTGTCAAAGTAATTAAGTTTATTCCATTTGATATGATTGTCCTTAGTCAGCAAGGAAATGCTACATACATGCTTGCAAACATACTCTGTGATCAGAGCTGATTAATTTCTGTATAATTAAATTGTGATTATGTTGTTAAATTGTTTTGTGATGTGTGATTGATTTTATTATATTGATACTATTATTATTCTTATTTAATACTTTCTGTCTATTATACTAATTCTGATATCTGTTTCTAGAAGACTATGACCTGGACAGTGGCGGCCCGGTGAGGCGAGGCGATGACTCGAGTTCCACTCCGACAAAATCCTCCAACGAACAGCTTGTCGGCATCATCATCGGCGCCATCTGCATGTCCCTCTTGCTGCTCTTGGGCGTCGCGTGCATCTGCATCATGCGCCGCCGTAATCTGCGCAAGAAGTATGCGCAGTGCGCCGGCGGAGCGGACCGCAGCCACATGGCAGCAAACATGCACGCAGCTGCTGCAGCCGATTCGCAGTCATCCGGCGACCTGATGGGCAACAACAAGTTGCTAAGCAACGGACTGTTGTACAACGGGGTGATGTCGTGTGATGGGTGGGAGGAGTATTCGAGTCTGTCGACGGGCAGGGGTCTGAAACCGGCAGAGATGTACCGCGAACCATGGGACGGAATACAGATGCGAAAGCTTCCGGATCCGCCTGCGTACCCTGCCGATAATGCAGGTACTGGTGCCTTAGAATGGAAAAATTGTCCATTTTATTGAATTGTCGTGTAATTATGATGACGCAGATGATCGTGGTGTTGTGATGTTTAGAAGCATGTCCTTCATTATTGCAAATAGTTGCAAATTTGTCAGTGCCGAGGTGCGATGCTCAGCTATAGAGGAACCTAGTCTTAGTTTGTCTGTTGTTGTTGACTTACAGAACGGCGAATGGACAGAGAGAAAGACAAAAATGAAATTTTTTGTCTTTTAAATTGCTATTGGTCGGATGTAGACATAGTAATACTATAAATCTTTTCAGAACTGCGTCATGTTTGAGTAAAGAAGAAATTTCATATTGTGTAAAGGCAACTTCTGGGATCAGTATTAACTATTAAGTATTCAACATAGCGTCTTGGATATTGAACTGTTGGATTGTATCTACTCTGCTTTAATATCTTTTCGCCATTACAGGGCTTCAATGGACTGTTTTGTTTACATCGTTACTGTCACAGTCAACGCACTATAATATGAGTCTCTTTCTCATCTGTAAAAACTACATTACAACTACTATTACATTACAACTGTGTACATTTTGATGATGAACTGACAGAACGTTTAAGAAAATAAATTCTCTTTCATTGTAGAATACTTTTCCGACACTAACACATCTACGTACGCCGTGCCCGACATGATTCCGACTCAGCTTTCATTCTGCCCGTCATCGATGGCCGCGGCTGGCTCTGCTGCCACGCAACCACGTTCCACCTTCAGGGCTGCTCCACAATCTTCCCGGTACAACACGGGTGTCCTACCGATGCAGGTCTCCCATCAGCTTCACCCTGGCGTTCTGTACACTGGCAAGGATGCCATCTGTCTGCAAGGTGGCTGTGGCAACAGCACTTTCTCTCTTCCGCCGGACATAGAGGACGCCATGTGGAATGGTGACGTCATGGAATTGTCACGAGACAGCTTGCAGTTGGTCGAGAAGCTCGGTCAAGGCCCTCTAGGAGAGGTTAGCGTTCGACTGCAATGTGTTTTAGTTAATTTTTTCGTTTTTTATGTGCTGTTTATCTATTGCCATCTTGTGTAATTCTGCATGTAATTAAACCAGGTTAATAGAAGTCAGTTAGGGCTCAAGGTCTGATTTGTGGGTGTTGGCAGCGAACCAAGTTGTCAATTCTAGTGGAAATAAATGCCCTAGACACTGTGAGAGGCCTTGGGGGAAAAAGTCTAGGTGCATACTTTGTTTGTACATGAAGGACCCGGGCGGACTACTTGTAATCAACTGGCCTAGTGGATCGTTGGTAGAATTCAAGCGTAGTAGTACATAAGACAACTAAATATCGCCAGGACCTGCCTTCGAGCAGAACAATATTATCTTCAGCATCGTTGTCGTCGTCATCATCTTCGTTTTCATGAGACATTTTCATCCAATTCTGTAAGTTGAGAACAGGTAAGATTTTTTACAAGAATATCCAATTTTTAACCTTTGTTGTTGTTTGTGTCCCATCCTAGCCTCCGTCAGGCTAGGGCCTCGTCCCGCCTCCGGCTGCCGCCAGCGGCAGATCTGCTTCAGCTGAGGAGGAGCTGTGAAGCAGATCTGCCACTGCCGCAGGGTAACTTCACAAATCCAGGGGTTTGTACCGTCTGATCCATGTGAAGTTGAAAACACACAAGATGATGATGAAGATGGTAATGTTTGCAAAAGTAAAAAACAGTGTTTGATTTTAACAAATATTGGTTCTTGATGGTACCAATTTTTAGCTCTATAAAGTGGCTGTTTTGTTGCAGATTCGTCTGTGTGAAACTTTGGAGCCTTTTGATTCTCCAGAATCTGAATTCATTACGGATAAAACTGGGCTGAAGTTGGTAGTAGCAAGGATATGGAACAAGAGCGTGAGTGATAAGTCGAGGTAAGAACTAAAAGCCATTATAGTTTCTTCATCTTTCTCATTTTGTTTTCTCATGCATCTGGCATACTGAAATCCTAGTAAATTGATTTATTGTGTTTATTGTTTATGAAAAGATTTAATTTTTAATGTTTTTGATTAAATGCATGATTAACATTAATCTGAATTAAATTTTGTGTAAATAAATAACTTGATTGATAAATGGTAATAATTAAAAATATTATTCTGCCACTTGAAATTTGAGGCTATTTTTGTTAAAGCTTATTTCTCTGCTGCAAGATTTTTTTCTTCTGTTTAATACTAGTGAAACAATAGGGTTATTATTTAATTTACAAATATTTCACATGATAAAATGTTAATGTAATGCAGGTTACCTAAATTCTAAAATCATTCAAACTGGATGTTTGGAAAAGTGAGTACTGAATCTTTCTCAAGGTGCTCAAGGACAATTATCCACCATTCGTGGAACTTGGTTATTTTTTGTATATAATGAAACATTTCTGCTTCTAAAAGAGGTGTTCTTAGATATTACATTTAAGTGATTATATCTGTGTATGTTATAATTTACATTTGATCTCATACGTTTACTTGGACAATTGGCTAATCAGACCGTGTGTGTTTTGTTTAGAACTGGTTTTAATCAAGAAGTCCTTGCTCTTCGATGTTTGCACGACCCGAACATCGTCCGCCTTCTTGGCGTCTGCTCAAAGACAGAACCGCTCTACATTATAACGGATTATCCTCAATACGGAGACCTCAAACTCTTTCTGCAGCAGCACGTTGCGCAAGAAAGCACTTTAGCGCGCCAACGGAACACAAGCACACTGAGGTTTGACACATGCATTGACATCTGTTCAAAAGTAGTTCAAGAATAACCATTTGTATCAAGAGACAGATGGTTTATCTGGTTTTTTCTCTGAATTTAGAACTGGGGGTGTAGAAAATCTAGATGGTGTCAGTTTTTTTCGACGAGTGGCAATAAAATTTCGCACCAAAATAAATATATATTTTTTCTTCAAAAAACTTATATCCCCCATGCGGGGGTTTAGTGATAATTGAACTGGAGTGGGGGAATCTCTGATGGTTAGCTTGGACTAATTACTTTCAATCTTTTTTTGATTTGGTCCATTGAAGATAGATTATCAAATCTAAAGTTTTCAATTTAGATACTAAAACTATGCTTATTGCTTATTCTCCTTTCACATCGACCATACTCAAAATCCCATGTTTAAATCTCATGTTTTGTATTTTAAAATGTTAATTAACATATCACTATGAGCGCTTGCAAAGTTAACAAACCATCGTGAACGTGTGTTTCAGTTATGGCTGCCTGATCTACATGGCGACTCAGATTGCGTCTGGCATGAAGTTCCTGGAGACGCTGAACATCGTGCACAGAGATCTTGCTGCGAGGAACTGTCTTGTCGGGGACCAGTGCTCGGTGAAGGTCTCTGATCTGGGAATGAGTCGCCCGCAGTACAGCTGTGATTACTGGAAGCTAGACGCTCAAGCGATGATGCCTATCCGCTGGATGGCTTGGGAATCGGTGTTACTGGTATGTGTCTTCGTTTACGTTATTGTCCGCAATGTACTGAAGCATGTTGCGCTTAACGTCGTGCATTTTAACCCCGGGTTGAATTTGAACTGCATCTTTACGTCCCGCATTTTCACATCCTTGAAGTTCAGCGCTCTGTAATGTACTAGTCAGTGATGTAGTCAAGGCATTTTTCTCAAGGCCAAGGCATTCTTTTTTAAGGCAAGGCATTTGGAAAATTGTTCAAGGTAAGGCAACGCAGTAAGGTGCCGCAAGGCAGCATCAAGGCATGAAATTATACAGTCGAGGCATTTTTTTGGACTGTCAAGGCATTTTTTCCAAGGCAAGGCATTTGGAAAATTGGCCAAGGCAAGGCAAGGCAGTAAAGTGCCTCAAGGCAGCCTTGAGGTAAGGCATCAAGGAAAGGACTACATCACTGCTTCTTAGAATATTGAGCATAGTTAAAAATAGTTAAAATCTTAGGAAATGAAACATTGTCATATTCAGTTAATCTCTTGAAACATGAAACATAGATAATCACAGTTACACTCTTAGAAAATAGCTATTGAACAGTTGGTAATAATTTCATTTATTTAATTACTTTATTTGTAATAGAATTAATCCATCATGTATGAAACAACTTTAACAATTATTTATTCACTAGATGGCGTCGTTGTAGTTTCTCTTGGTGTTGCCTTCATGTACATGCCGTGTTCAGTTTTCATGACAAGCGCCATTAGGTGTCCGGGTGGGCGGTCTGGATCTAGAGTGAGAGTGAATCTAGGAACAAAACCAACACATTATCAAGATGTTTCGTTCTTGACTAGTTTTTATATGTTAAAATTCCAACAATTTCGCGCATGAATCAATATTACCAAATGTGTGTAGCACGTCCTTTACTGAATTGAATGCACACTGGTGAATTGTCATTTTTATAGATTTATTTTATCAACAATAAGCTACACTCTATATGAATATATACTTTAAAAGATGGTAGTTTTCTTTTATTTCCGTCTTGAAGACTGAAAACAACCCAGAATTACGCATTAAAGTCTTATATTTCTTAAACATGAAATATCTGCGCCGATCCGATATTAAATAGTTTGTCAACTATGCGATTTCGTGAATATATGTAAGTTACTTTATGAATATTTTTGTTTAGAAGGGAATCTGAGACGTTAGTGAGCAATTCATAGCTATTTTGCAGTATCCAGGAGTTTTTTCCAGACGGAAGTAGTTTTGGCAAAGAAATAAAAAGTGCGAAGATCACTTATCCCAAAACGGTCTATTGCGTTTGGAATTGACTGACTGTTACAGTAAGATTTGTATTTACTAATGCATTGATTACTCGGCCCGCGATATGTTGAAAATAATTTTAGAATAGTAGAGGGTGGCCAAATATTTTGCCGAGTATCGGAGGGAGGGGAGGGGCAGGGCCCGGACTAGACCTGGCTTCGCCCTGGGCAGTGGGATATGTGGAGGCCCCTTGGGCCATCCTGGCCGGGCTATAGGATTGGGGGTATAACCAATGTATAAAAATTCATGTATAAAAATTCATGTATACAATTTCAAAGTTTGCAATTTGCATAGATCAACAATTTTTGTATTGGCTTATGATATTAACATGAATAGGCCTACTACATTTTTAATGTTATAATGACGATAAAATGATATGACAACTTAATATTTGATTATATTTCGTATAGGGAGTTGTTGAGGGATAGTTGAAGTGATGTGAGGAAAATGTATTTTTTTTTTATTTTGCTTCTGTTTAGAATATAACAAATATAAAATTAGTTCAGATGGACACAAGGTTCCGGGGTAGGGTGAAAATGTAAAGATAGAAATTTAAAGGAATGAAAATAGTAAGTAAGATATTTTTGAAAATGTCACGAGTAGAATATGCAAGGAAGAAAAAATGAAGGAATAACAAACGAGTTGAAACGACGTCGTAATATGCAAGGAATGAAAAATGACAAGAAACTGTTTTGAAAATATCAAGGAATGGAAATTGCAAGGAATGACTAAAGCAAGGAAAAGAAGCGGAATAGCAATTTGCAAGGAAATAAAATTGCAAGGAAAGGATATTGCTAGGAATGGAAAAGTAAGGAAACGCAATGACTAATATTTTCAAGGGTTCGAATTGCAAGGAATTTAAATTGCAAGGAATAGAAAATTCAAGGAGTGGAAACGAATGGAATAGAAAATGCAAGAAAATAATAACGTAAGCCTTGCAAGGGATGGACAATACAAGGAAAAATTCTGGCCATTTTTGTAATGTGTTGAAGTTTTTGAACATCTCAATAAGTTATTTTCACTGTCCTATAATTATGAAATAAAAGCTGTTATACATAATAACTATGAAAGCTCTTGATTATAATTAAACGAAACAGAAACACAAATGGAATACTGTCAAACCTTTGCTAAAAAAGAAAGTAGGTATAAGAGCCGAAAAAACAGTGCATATGGTGCAATTTCAAATAAAAACACAAACTAAAGTCTCAAAAGGCTCAGTGGCTTAGTAGGTACACTAAAATAAGTGGATATAATGAATGCTGAACTAGAATCATATTGGGTGGGCTGAAAATGCAAGGAAATATGATCGATGGAACAGGGTCTGGAACATACAGGGAAGTGTAAGGCAGTATACACTAAGTTAGTGAAAGGCATCAAACACTATTTAGTGTAAGGCATTGTAAAAGTGGCTATAATGAAACTAGAAATAGTATTGTCGTAATGAATTTCCACCAATATGAAAGCTCTTTCCATTGCAATTTCCTTCCTTGAAATTTGCATTTCTTGCCATTTCCAATCCTAGCAAATTTCACTCCTTGCATTTTCTTTCCTTTCAATTTCCACACCGTTCAATTTGAATTCCTTGCAAATTCCGTTACTTGCACTTTCTTTCCTCCTTTAATTCAGTATTCCTTGCAATTTATTTCCTTGCAATTTTTACCTCTGTTATTTTTTCGGACTTTCCTTATATTTTTCATTCCATGCAACAAATTCCTTCCATTTTAAATCCCATGCATTTTTTGTATGCCCTGTTCCTTTTATCACATTTCCGTGCATTTTCACCCCACCCGGTTCCGCGTGTTATAGAAAGTGGTGCTGGAAAAAGGAAGAGCGAAGGAAGAAGAAGATAGAAATAAACAATTGCTAGCCATTACAAGAAGAAATTGAATGACGGCCTTTGGTTCTATAGACATTGTTGTTGAAACTATCTGTGGCACATATTTTGATCATGCAGGAACAGATTAAGCAAGAAGTAATGTCAGAAGTTCAAGTTACTAAAGTGAAACAGGGAACAAAATGGAATTATTTAATAGCAGTGCGGTTCAAGTTGAGTTAGTTGACCAAAATGGCATTGTCACTTCGAATGATATTGGCCTGTTGAGTCAGCCACTTAGGCTAATATGAAATGTTGTTTGAGCAGAAATCATCAAAATAGCATTCCCAGAACCCTCACATTTCTCAAAGCTGAAGCTTATCAAGAATAGGCTTCGCACGTCTATGTCACATGATCAACTCTCCAATCTGGCTGTGATGAGCATAGAGCAAGACACTCTGCTGGAAGTTGACTTCACAGATGTAATCGACGACTTTGCTTCCCGTAAAGCACACAAAGTGTTTTTTTATTAAATGATTGAAATAATTACAGTGGGGAAGAACAATTCGGGGATCCCGCAACCGTTATATAACTATGATGGTTATATAACTGTGATGGCGCCATGATGTCGCCATCACATTAATCATGACATTAAAAACAGTGTGGAAATGCAAAGTGAAAGTCTGTTATTTACTGTTACAAGTTATTGATGATCTGCAATTATTTTTTATACTGCACTTTGTGGAGGCCCGTACTCTGTGGGGGCCCCTGGGCGGCTGCCCCGCCTGGCCTGCTTTAGTCTGGGCCCTGCAAAGTTTGAAATAGCATATCATTTGTCTCATATCAGGACATTACCCCCTGGATATTACCACCCGGACTTTACACCCGGGACATTACTCCCCTGGACATTACCCCTAGGACATTACCCCCCGGACTTTACCCCCGCCACCCCCCTCCCGGATTCTAACCCAGAGTTTAACGTGGGTTAGGTCGACCCGCGGGTCGGGTCGGGTTGGGTCGGGTCCGCATTTTTTGGAAATTTCGCTGGTTGGGTCGGGTCCAGAGTTCAGTGGGTCGCGTCGGGTCGGGTCCGAGAGTCCGTTAGTCGGGTCGGGTCACAAAATCCTGACCCGTCTTGACCCGCGAAAATCTTAACTACCTTATCATGTCATACTTTATTGATTTAAGATGTCCTTGAAGTACTTCATGCTTAAAATGCATACATTGT
>JAQFYQ010003129.1:0-10960 GCA_034694885.1 Buchholzia appendiculata
TCTCTCTCTCTGTCTGTATTTTTCTCTCCCCTTCTCTTTCTCTCTCCCCCTGTTTTTTTTCTCTCTCTCTCTTTCTCTTTTTCTCTATCTCTTTCTCGTTCTTGTTCTCTGTCTCTCTCTCTCCCTCTGTCTCTCTTTCTCTCGCACTCTTTTCCCTCTCTTCTTTCTCTCTTTCTTTTTTTCTCTTTTTTTCTTTCTCTCTCTCTCTCTCTCTCTCTCTCTTCCTCTCTCTCTCTGTTTATCAACCTACTCTCTCAAGCTCTTTCTTGTAATAAATCCTAGCACTAAGTCCAACTGTGGTTTATATCGCAACGAAGCTTCTAACAATGCTGGACACATAAAATACTGCGCAAGCAGGGGCGAACTTGGTGGTTTATTTTTTGGGGGCGAATTTTTTACCAATTAGTTTAACCCTGGAAATAGCCACTCTCATCTTTGATCTCAACTTTCTACTGAGATATTCTGGTAGCAAATAAGATATTTTAGTACTTAAATTAACCAGCGTGTAAATCTGGTGGAAACATAATTTTGTAGCTCTTTAATCATTCAGTACTCTGGCGACGTTAACGATGCTCCGCGACGAGATTTGGTGTCCGACTGAGGATGTAAGGCTGATGCGACGTCAACGTGTGTTTTATGATGTTCCACTTTTCACACATCCGGTACACTACTTCCGCTCTGACAGGGCTTTCCGCTTCTTTTCCTGCCGACTTTTCGTTTTCTGCGTATCAACACTTCGAGAACTGTTGGTTGAAGCCAAAAAAGCATTGACCAATCACAGGCATTCTAGGAATGTTGTGCCATGCAGCTTTATGAAAACCGAGAGTTTTAATTAAGAGATGACCTATAGAGATGAAAAGTGACAACGAATGAGCAAACAATATAGGTTATTAATAATAAATACTTGCAATCATATAGTGCAGTCAAAGTTGACCTCGATTCAATCATAATCACACTCAGATAGTAACAAAAACGATTTGTTAAATTTGATTTAGTTGAAAATCAATTTGATAATTTAGTTAGTATGAATAAGGATTCAAAAACGACTTGATTATCTCAATAAACTCTTTCAATAGTCCGAATGGATGTTTTATTCTGTAAGTAATTAATTGCCCTCGCCAAAATTTTGGGCCAATTTTTTACACACTGTTTTAAAGCGGAGATTGACACCTCATCAAGTCGAAATGTGTTTTTTTAAGTGACATCCTGTGACACCTTGTTATCGGTCTGACTGAAACCTTGCCTATCGGTCTGACTGAAACCTTGCATGTCGGGCTGACTGAATCCTTGCATGTCTGTCTGACTGAAACCTTGCATATCGGACTGACTGAAACCTTGCATGTGGGTGACTGATCGACTGAACACGTGATCAATGCTCCGCCCACTCCAAGTCCCTCCCGCCTCTCGCTTGATGCTTCCTTCCCTTCAGTCTATAATCTGATCTTGCTGCCGCCTGAGCATAAAACTCCATTGTTATGGACGAGCACGGCAGAACGACAGAAGAGCGCAATGAGTTGAAGGTCTATGAAATGGAATGTAGGAGTGGCTTCTAAATGGGAGGGGCTTCTCAATATAGGAGTGTCTTCCCACAGTTAGAGTTGGCTTCTCAATGTAGGAATGGCTTGCCACAGTTGGATTGGCTTCTCAATACAGGAAGGCTTCTGAATGTAGGTGTGGCTTCTCAAAGTAGGAGTGGCTTCTCAATGTAGGTTTGGCTTCTGAATGTAGGTGTGGCTTTTCAATACAGGAAGGCGTCTTAATGTAGGTTTGGCTTCTCAATATAGGAGGGGCATCTCAATGTTTTCAGTAGGAGTGGTTTCTGTAAGCTACATAATTTGTTCTGTGCTGTGGAAATAATGGTTAGTTATTATCAGTTTGATGTTAGTGTTTTGGATTATAGAAACATTGTTTCTGTTACGAGTACGAAAAGCTTTATATACTGTACATACAGTGGTGTATTGGTAAAAAAGCAGTGTATATATTGTGGGTATACTGTCGAATTTTCCGTGGGTATACTCTCTGTATAAAGTGGGTATACTGTGCTTATTAATAATTTCCCGTGGGTATACTCCTTATACCCAGTATACCCTACGATTACACAACTTTTTACATAGGAATGTAAGAAAACAATATGCGTTTTTTAAATGACATTTCAAAAATGAGAGGTGTCTATATTACTGCTAAAAATAATATCACTATTCTATTAATATAATAATTATTAAAATTAATTCTAAGTGCAATTTAGTTAGTAAGGGATTGTACTTCAGGAATTGCCGAGGCAAACCTTTCAAAAAACTTCGCGTCATTTTAGTTTCGCCTTAGTTTAAAATGTCTTTTATGCCCGTGATAATTAGATCATTATGTTCTTCTGAAATTGTCTAATAAGAAGCGACATTTTTGACATTTATGTGTAGACGGTTTCTCTTGGCAGTGGGTTAGAATAAATTAGATAAAGGAAATTCAGACAACTTAAAAGTGCAGACAGCGACTTCATGCGTGCTTTGAATATTCTTTAGCTTATTTCCTACATATTAATGATGCATAATGTTTTACACTTCATCGAAGCTCCATTGCATATTCGGCATTGATGTGAGCGATAAAGGAATAAATTCGTCTTTCCAAGCGACACTACTGGGCAGAACCGAAATGAGTACATGTTGATTATTAATGATGAAACGTCAATGTCTCAGCAGCAAATTAATTCTCACTTGACTGCTTATTCTCATAATTAATCATCATCATCATCGTCGTCATCGTGGTCGTCATCATCATCAGCATCATCATCATCGTAGTCATCGTCGTCGCCGTCATGATTGTCATCATTCTTGTGAGTCAGATGTTCCATAGAAGTTTTTAGATTGACTGTAGACAATGCGTGCGGCATATGTTCTCGAACACGCTGAAGTTATTCATTCAACAATGTACGTAAGTGGCACTTGTTACGCACCGAGATGTCGTCAGACCGTAGCCATAGTAATGCGGGATTTCATCCCTGAGTGTAATACTTATGTCGTGTGCAGAGAAAAGTCCCGGAAAGAAGAGCGACTCTCCTGCCTCGGTGGACCGGAAACAGTTTGATCGTCACTCGCACGACCCGCAGCGGACTGCCACCCTGGAGGTGGAGTTCAGTCGACTGGAGCTCCGAGAGAGACTCGGGACTCTGCCGGGGGGCAGGGAGCCCGGACGCAAACAGTCCACGGATACTGAGGTGAGAACAACTGGAGAGTGACACGGGGTGAAAACTACTAGAGAGGTATATGGGATGAAACAACTACAGTGACATGGGATGAAAACGACCAGCGAGCTACATGGGATGAAATAGGTAGAGAGTGACTTGGGATGAAAACAATAACGAGAGTAATGCGAGATGAAATAGCTAGAGTTACAAGGGATGAAATAACTCGAGAATGACATTGGATGAAATAACTAGAGAGTGTCATTAAGCTGATGTCACTAAGCCTTTACAAGTGTTTTAATCAAATGATTAGGAAGGGAGCAAGGGGGAAGGGGCAATACGCACACATTGGTAGTGATGCTGATCAATTTTTGGGAGTTCGCCGTTGTCTCATTTGATGGCATTAATGACTCCACACCCCAGGGCCAAGAACCAAAGCTGAAATGAACAGTCAAAACTGAAATTGACGTAATGCTCATTTTCTCACTACATCGGGGGCCATGTGATCATATCCTGCCCAAATCCTCAACCCGTCACTGGTAACTGTATTGAATCTGACAAGGCAACATCTTGTAGCATTACTGTGATGGCGAATAAGATACTTCACAATCGTCAACACTGTTTATGAACACAAATCTTGCACGCTATTCACGAGTTCTTTATTGTCACCGAGTTTCCTTCTTGGACTATCTTGACTTTGTGCAACGTCATTCGTCTTACTTTCAACGTCATCAGTTGTCTGCAACCTACCAACCTATGATGAATTTGACGAACAAATCTAGTTCTTAGATCTCGCATTAACTTCTGCAGCCGAGTTTCTTGCGCTGCTGGGCAAGAAAGGCAACAAGACAACGAGGCTTGTATTATTAGAATTCCAGCACTGATAGATATTCGGTTGACCACACCTGGTCTCTCCAATGTTTTGAATATTTATAGGCTATTTAAAAGTAAAAACCCTGTCACTTATTAAAACAATGTTATAAATTAATCAATATATCATAAATACTTACTCATGCATGAACAAACGATCAGAAGATGGAATCCTCTGTCTAATTTTTTTTTTAAATTTGTCGAGATAGTTCTGTAACTGGCTTGTCACTGTAGTTTGTTTTTTGCTTGATGAACTAAGAAACTTTTCTGTAACTAGACTCGACTGTGTGATTAAGTAAGAAGTTTTCTGTAACTAGTCTCGACTGTGTGATTAATTCAGAAAGTTTTCTCTAACTAGTCTCGACTGTGTGATGCATGTGTTCACAGAGCGGCGGTGGTAGAGCGTACATGATGGAAGTCTGGTTACAAGAGGGTCGCGATCTCGCTATCCGAGACAGTTGTGGTAAGATTATCACAACTCTGTGGTGCTTTAACTTAAAATAGATCCATATTTAAAGCACAATAATGTAAAGACATAATAACATAAATTATAATAACTTTAATGTTATTTTATCATCTTTTTGTACAAGTTAAAATACTGCATTAAAATCAAATCAAGGGTATGCCTGATACAGTTAGCTGAGTTTTGTTTTTAAGCTTTGGCATTCATTGGAAGAAATAGTGGTTTGGGAGTCAACTTGGGCGTTCATGTGGTCAGGGAATACGATTGTTGTAGCAAGTGACAGAGGAAATAATGACAGGAAAGAGAATGAAAGGAAGACTGAGGTGGGATGACTGGTGATTTAAAACACTCCGCATGTAAAAACGAAGAAAGATTTGAGAAGAAGGAAAACTCGGAGACTTGAGCTGCCAGAGATTTACCTGTCCAGAACACAGCGGACTAATGATGACGTTTAGGCGAAGACGATCAAGGAGATAATAAGCTGTTTATCTGGTGCTCTAATCACTGTGTTGTGATAGTTTGTGTGTGGTTCCATTCACTGGTGATCCGTGCGTCATGTTATTTTCTTCTTTGTAACGTTCCAGACACCAGTAATCAATGCTTTAAGGCGTTTTCTGTTATTCTTTTCATGCTGCCAGGAATAACCCGTAAATGACCACGCGATCGTACGTCATATGACCCGTTTACGTACGTTAAGGTCTATTCCGTTATTCATTGTATGGACTCAGGTACAAGTGACCCGTACGTTAAGTTCAAGGTCGGTAATCGCCAGTACTACCGGAGTCGAACAGTGCTGAGGAACCTCAACCCAAAATGGGATGAACGTTTTGTCATGCCTATAGATGACGTCACCAAGTGCGTTCAGGTCAAGGTCTACGACTACGATAGGGCTCTCACGGACGACCCCATGGGCTGTGCCTCCATCGACCCGTCTCAACTTGAACCAAATGTGTGAGTACAGGACACCCTTTTTTCTCTTCTCTCCAAATGTGTAAGTAGGACACCTTTTTTCTATTCTCTTTCACTGTATTTTACTAGGACTGTGCGAACTGCGAAGAATAGCATTACAATTTACCTACAATTTACCTATAATTATTATGTTCTATACTACTGAGTTGTTAGATGTTATATCGCATTCTCAGTCCAGTATTTTGACTCGGAGGAGTACTATATTTTCAAAAATGGTTAGGGAGTAACCGGTTGTCAGGGGGAGATTAGCATATAAAATATAGCCAGCTCTGACTATTCAGATGGGAGGAGGATAGGGACAACGCATGGGGTAGAATATATCCCCCACCTTCATGGGTGGCTAGATAACGGCCTGTCCGGAATGCTCTGATTTGGTGTAAAATGTCGTTATAATCTTCTTGCTGTTCTCTCATTCCACAACGGCTTACAGACCTTTCATTCCGTCGCTATGGTAACTCTATACACTTCTACGTGTATAGAGTTTACAATATTTCCCCCGGTGCCGTTGTTGGAGATTGCATCTTCCAGCATAAATTCCTGGCGGAAAATGAGAAAATCTAATTGAGTGGACACGCTCGCGCTATGGCTTATTTTCCTGTGTAAATATGTCGACCTCTAGCGGCATCGCTCGCATGTGGCGGCCGTTTTTGCGAGATTTGATATTGTTTGTTTCGTTTAGCTTCGTCCTAGAACAATAATTGTGATATTTGTCGCTGCGATGATTGAATGCTCGATGCGGCCATTATAATATAGACGCGGATGAAGCTTTGATCTTTGACTATTGTACTATGCCATTTTTTCCTTCAAGAAGAAAACTTATTACTTTTCTAATAATTGTAGTTATTTTAAAAATTGCTGAAATTTTTTATACATCTTTTGATACATGAACCCCCATCTGAACTCATAGTGATTCAGGTACATTTCTATGCATATACTGTGTGGACTTAGTGAATGCAAACAGGCCTGGAAATTCTGAAGCTAATTATGAATTACTTATCGTCTGTTATTTGCAATGTGAATGTCCGTAGTCTATATGGACTAGCGTCTAGTATGTATTATATTGTACGGACGAACGTGCCTTCTATTGCCTGCTTTTATGAGATATCATCTCATAAAATGCCGAAATATGAAGATGATCTATACATTTGTATTCTCACTGGTGTTGTGAAATCTTGTTGATCTGTCAGTGGAGGCCCTCAAGATGTGCTATGAACACCATTCCTCGCCAGATGGCGCAGCGTATCTGCTGCCGGTGTTGACACCGGGACTAAGTCTCAGATTATCCAGATATGACGACGTCATTTTTTTGAAGAAAAAGGTCATTTTTCGATGCCCAATCTCGAAATGATCCTTGTGATGCATGTTTGCCTCTTGATTGTATCTTGATTGTACCGCGTTCTGGAATCTTCGAGAGGATTGCTCATGGCCCAGGCAAAACATTGTAAATGTGCAAGCATTTAATAACATTGTTTAATAACAATAATTTAATAACAAATGACTTTATAATATTAAAGTTTAATTGAACAATGGTATAAATATTGACGATTGCGACAACTACCATGGTTTAGTACTTAAAGTAACATGGGCTTGTTGTCCAAGTCATCTGTCACCGCTGCGAATGAATGCCATTGAGTAAACTGGAGTGGGACATAAACACTAGTTCAGCGCAACGACGCACGAAAGTGTCATCGATCTCATGGGATATGAGATGAACCAAGGTGGTATCTTGTTGCCTTTCGGCTCAAGAATTGCATAATCACTAACTGGTCGGGTTATAGCAGCAAAGACAAGCCGCTACAATTTGTTGTTTGGGTTCCTAATTCATATCTGATCGAGGCAGTGAGCGAGGGGTCTCACACTGAAGCTCTAAATGGTGGTTGATATTTGTTTGAACCGGGGACCCTTTGTGTCTGTGTCGCAGATGTTACCACTACAACAGACTGACTCGTGTCAGAATTGTGTAAGACGTAGCTAATGTAATGTTCAATAAATTCGACATATATCTAGTTTTGCTAAGATATATAGAATCAATACAAGGGCGAAGCACAAAAGTCAGAGTACATGAATAATTGTCGATCGCTTTAGCTCATATAATGAAATAAGCTTAAGCAGCTTTTACCATGACGCCAGCTGTTCATACGTCCTAAGCTTTTGCTGCTGCAATAGAAAAAGAATGACCACATGATGTACATGTGAAGTGCATCATGTGTTTCTTTCATTATCACATTCAGCACATACGTGTATATGGGAGTCAAATTCAAAGGTCTGGAGTCTACATGGACCTCCCGTAAAATGTTAAAGCGTCTTAAATAAACTTGCTCCATTTTAAAGTAAAAATTATATGGTTTTCCACCCATTACCCCCCCCCCCGCCCGCCCAATAAATACGGGCCTGACTGAAGTCTATGTTGACACTTCTTTATGACTGTTTAAAGTCGGTGCGGCTATGCCTTGTATTCCGTTTGATGTTCGTGTGGATGCGCCTTGTACTGTCTTTGAACTCTGTGTGCATGGGTAGGCCTTCTATTTTGTGTGAAGTCCATACAGACACGCTATTCCCTATACAGACACGCCCTCTATTCCCTATACAGACACGCCCTCTATTCCCTATACTAACACGCCCTGTATTACTTGTATTCCCTGTATTATCTATGCAGACTTGCGGACGCTTTCGTTTATTTGTTACACTGTGTTTATCGATCTACTCTTGTTGCCAATTCTTTCTATTGATCTGTGTCGGTCCAGGGCTCAAGGGATTCTTTGTTATCAATGACAATGACGGTCCAAGTACCATTACGCCTCCAAGGTCATGCCGCTATTCGTTTTGATATAGGAAGACTTATATGACAGAAACGCTTTTGTATCTTCCACGTTATATCCAATCATCGCTATTCCATTACGTTAATGGCGTCGTTATAGTGTGCACGAATGAATAATGGCTGTACAAATATATACAGTGCGTTGTACAACTGCACAAATGTACAGTGCGCTGTACAACTATACAAATATACAGTGCGCTGTACAACTGTACTAATATATACAGTGCTCTGTATAACTATGCAAATATATACAGAGCGTTGTATAACTATACAAATATACAGTGCGCTGTATAACTATACAGAGTGAGCAATGCAATCAGAAAGAGTGGACAGTATAAAGAGTGCGCTGTGCAACTATAAAGAGTGCGCTGTGCAACTATAAAGAGTGCGCTGTGCAACTATAAAGAGTGCGCTGTGCAACTATGAAGAGTGCACTGTGCAGCAACGAAGAGTGCGCTGTGCAACAACGAAGAGTGCGCCATGAAATGATAATCAATGCACCGTAGAGCGATAAAGAGTGCACTGAATAACTGCAAAGAGTGTTCTGTACAAAAAGCAAGGGGAGCCCCGAGAGACGTTATGAAACTATGAAGATTGCGCAGTTGAATTATAAATTGACTGTGGAACAAAGATAAAACGGTGTGTTGTACGGGAGTATACACGGTGAAACAATGCACGTACATCATAAACAACGTCACACTCTGTATGATGTATGTACCTGAAGTGATGTATGTACTTGGATATGTATGTATACACCTGAATATGTATGTACCTTAAGTGTATACCTTGCTTTGCGTATTACCGTTAATGTAAACATTGATTGTGTTAAACCTCTGCTTTGACGATGGCTCGACATTATTGTGTATAATGTTCATTGCTTACTATAGGCCTTACGTTGCTAATCGGCACAGATGCACATAATATCTATCATTTAGCTTGAAGTATTCTCTGCGTATTGGAAAGAAAAAACGTTTTTTCTCAATCATCTGGGCTTTGTGTATTTTTGAAAACATTGATCATTGAAGACATTTTAAAACTATTTATGCTATTTTTCGCAAAATAGATAAAAACGCCCACACATCTCCCGGTTTATTAAAATTATGCATCTATTTGTCGTAGTTCACGACTAGTAGTAAAGTTAATACAATATTTTTTTGATTTTTTTGATTTTTGGGGGAAAGTTCCAAATTGGCAACTTAACCAATTCTGACCCTGGAGCCCCAAAAATAAATTTTAAACTAATTCTCCATGTTTATTAATCACAAATGTAAGTCCATTCTGCAGTTTTGGTTTTTATTTGAATACTTTTTATGATATTAGGGATATCAGGACAGAATTTAGAATGGAGAGAATATTTATATTGAAAACATACTATTCATGTTTTTTTAATCAGATTGATATGTCAGTAAAACTTAAAAAGCATAAACAAATATATAGCACATATATAACACGTAATAACAACTTATGTCCGAAATATAGTATAAACTAAAATAAATCAACATGAAAACAAGAAACTATATAAACTAATAATTATAAACTAATTTAACTGCAAGAATATCAAAGCTCTCTACAAAATTTGCTGAAAGCTTTGATATTCTTGCTGTTATATTATATTGGTGTGTTGCAGAATTTTTATCTATGTACTAGAAAACAATTCAGAAGGAAAGAACGAGATTGCCACGTATTTTCTACTGTCAGAAAGAAGCTCGTTAACTTGGACGTCTCTTGTGAATATTTGATCAACCGTCTGCCCAACCGTGGCGTACAGATCTCTCTCTCTCTCTCTCTCTCTCTCTCTCTCTCTCTGCCGGTAGACTTGATTGGACTAGACGTCTAGTCTAAAATAATTGACTTGCTTTGTTGCACTGTGTGTAAGAGAGTTTCGTGTCCAATCTAGCCTTGCAGACAGGTGTTGTGATTCTTGTTCATTGTCGAACCTCTCTGAGTGACATTGGTCGCCATCTGTATACAGGGTGCGTTTAGACGAAACTAAATAACTGGTATTTTTTTAAATCTGTAAATTACCTATCTGACAAAGTTTAAGACTTTTTGTAGTACACGCTATATAGTATTATGCTATAAATATGTCGTGGGTGGGTAGTAGGGTGTCTATCTTACCTCCACTACCGGTCTCTAACCGGTAGTAGAGGTAAGGCTTACTAGATGATTAGCAGTTTTATGCCTGATTTGAAATAACGTGTCGATTTACTCGAATAAAAATAAATTGAGACTAATTAATTCATTAATTTAATTTACTTATGTAGTATTTCTGAATTGGCACTTCATTCCCAAGCGAAAGGTTTCTTAGAAAAATTAATTAAAATTCGAAGCTTATTCGGCTAATTCTGATCACCGCCTAATTTTTATATCAGTTGAACATTATATATGGATGCGTGTACATATGTTTAAAAATCAATTATTTAATAATTTTAAATTAAATATTTAAATTAAATATTTAATATTAAATTAAATATTTAATGAAATTAATTTTAAAAAAAATTAATTAAATATTTAATTATTTGTAAGACCATATTCGGTCTTATAAAGTGCGATTCGTCCAATACACTCAGTCCAGTAGTCCTGGCGCTGAGAAACATCGGTTAATCTCTTGTTTTTATTACTCCACCCCTACTCTCTCTCTCTCTCTCTCTCTCTCTCACACACG
>JAQFYQ010003130.1:0-10960 GCA_034694885.1 Buchholzia appendiculata
TTAAACCCCCGGTGGCTAAACCTCCGCAGTGGCTAAACCTCCGGTGGTTAAACCCCCGGTGGCGAAACCTCCAGTGGCTAAACCTCCGCGTACCTTGGTGTAGTAGCCCAGCACCCTGGACGGGGAATCCATTGGACTCTCGATCATATTCCGGATTGTCTTAGGTCTTTTATTACTCCAAATTATGCAAGCTACCAATTCACTGTATAAATCTGTCTATGATAATATCTTGAAAATTGATATAACCTGATATAATTAATAATGATCATTTTTGATTAATTTCTAATTCATGAGCTCGTCCAACATTGAAATTCTCATACGTTTCGGAATTTTCCTTGCCAAACTATTTTCTTATGATATAATCTACAAACAATATGCACAAACATAAGCGCATGTGAAACGTGGAATTGAAGAAAGCGGATTGAGACAAGATGCTCGCATTTGAAATTTGAAATGCTAGAGTGAACATGATAAGAAACCTGCTGTAGAAGGTAATGGATAGAAAGCTGAGAATGTTTGGCTAGAATGGAAGACAACAGAGCAATAAAGAACGCGATGCTTGGCGTGATGAATGGAACAGGGAGGAGAGGAAGACCAGCTAGGGAATGAATGGATGACATCATTGAGAGAGGAAAAAAGATATACAATCCTTATACCACACAGCACAGAGCAGAGAAGCGTGGAAGAAGTTAGTGGAAACTGCTGTGGACACCAACGGCCTGCAAGCCCATGGAGTTTGATGATGATGATGATGATGATGATGATGATGATGATTATGTACATACATGATTTGATATTCCCACGACATAGACGTGTATGGAGAGATCGTGAATGTTGTACACTTCGTTCATGAGAGTTGAGCTCTCCACATCTGATTCCCCGGATGACACGAGTATAAGTAATTTCTTCACTCTGCCCTCTCGAGCTCCATATTTGGTCTGAGTGAGAAGTTGGCGGGACATGTACAGACCTCCGGTCATGTTTGCGCGCTGGCCTCGAAACGTCAGACTATCGATTGCGTTTACGACTGCATCTTCTGTCTGATATTTATTTAAGTCGAAGAAGATTCTGGCTTTATTACCTGGGTATCATCCGTAAAAGAATATATATATGTATATATATATATATATATATCTAATATTGAAAGCTGACAATGCTATTTGTGACCAATAATAGAGCAATGTTTCACAAAAGCTTTTCGGCAGTGAATAACAAGTGAAACTGCATAATTTTGAACATTGAAGATAAATCGGAATTCCGTGAAGAAAATGCTGGTTGATAATTGATATTTTCTGACGAGATACTAAATATATTTCGTTTTAAAAATATCGAAATAGATCTATTGTATTGTTGATCTCACAATTATACTTCAATTCTACAGATTGACCAGATTAGATCGTTTTTAAATACGTTCAAGCAAATAATTCACCATTATAATTAGTTCTCCTATTTTGACCGACGCATGCACTCAATATTAACGCAACTTTCCCCTGCCTGCTCATATTTTTACCTATCCATAAGAATCCCCTTTCTCTTCGTCCGTCTTATCTATTCTTAATGATTTGTTCATAGTCTAAACATCATCATTATCACTTATAATTTATTTATAGTCTAAATATCGTCATTATCACTTACTATAATCGACGAGTCCGACGTGATCACTGTCGGGTCCGATCGTCATCTCCTTGACCAATGCTTTGCAGATTGCTTGGATATTTTTCCAGTTGATTGGAATCGCTGATTCATCACCCCCGTCTTTAATACTCGCCGAGCTGTCGATGCACATGACAATGTCCCTTCTACAGCCTGTCAGAAAATTCAAAATAATTATTCGAATAATGAGATCTAAAATTAAATCAGAAAGTTGCCGCAATTAAATCTGAACAAAGTAGATAAAAATAATTATCGATTTCATATGATTCATAAGAAACAGAACGGCTGCAATATTAATTAAAGTGATACATTTCTGCAGACAAAGCATACTATGAACGACTACAAGCAAGATCATCGTTACGATCATAAGCAGCGCTTATCATGGGCTTGGGGGGGGGCTAAGCCCCCCAAATGTTCACAAAGCAATGTTTCTGACTGTGTATTTTTCCCCAAAAAGTGTCCAAGCCCCCACATTTTTTGGCGCTCCGCCACCCCCCCCCCCGCTCGTCAGAAAAATATTGGCGCGCCGCCACCCCCCCCCCCCGCTCGTCAGAAAAGCTCAGCCCCCCCCAAATGAAAATGTCTGGCGCCGCCTATGGCTACAATCGTGATATGACGTTTCATGATTTTATTTTTAAATTTGAAATGTCCATATTGCAGCTTATGCGAATCATTACAAGCTGATGACAAACATTTTGACGAGCTATTTCAAAGCAATGCAGTCCAGATGTGAAGCACTAGTCCCGAAATTCCGTACACTACAATCTGATTTCACTGTAACGTATGAATGCCAATCTAAGTAAAAAAAAACAATGCGGCAATTTGATTTCACTGTCACAAAGCCTACTGCTAAAAGATTTGTTTATTGAAAGATACGAAATTGATGAACTCAAATAATTGTAACGTAATGTTTGAAATTCGACAAAATGGTGATTATGATACCTAAAAAAACATTCAATGCACAATTGTGCATCAATTATACATCAAATATATTAAGCAAAATTTTCGAAAACGCTAATTGATAATTAAGCAACTTTTCAATTTTTATATGGACGATGGATTATCCCAGTAACGTTCGAGCCATACTAACTAGTTTTTAGTTTGAATATTATAACTTCATAAACTATACATTTCCTTTCAAACAGACACTAACAAACACGGATTGTAGAACGATGAGTGATACCTGACCTCATTCATATCCAGATTTAGAGAACATCACACTCATATTCTATGATGATAATCAGCATTTACAACGCTGTGATATGTACAACAATTCTCATCTATTTGCAGGTGTTGATATAAAAACAACGATCGTCAGAGCCTCACCAGAATATGATGAGCACATAGCCAGACTTCGAGCGTGAGGGTGCCTAACTGTTCCCCCATAGTCTCTATTTTCTGTGAATAACAACCCACTTCGATAGTTTTCACGAATTTATAAATAATAAGGACATAAATTAATTTTTGTTTAAGATTTGGGATCGGTTCCAACTATTTCTTAGTTTCTGCGTTTATGAACAATGCGTTATAAAGTTATATATATATATATACATATACATATACATATACATATACATATACATATACATATACGATAGTTTCAACATACCATGTTTGCCGGCAGCATCAATCACGGCGATTTTCAATGCAGTTGATATCAACAGAATCCCGAATCCTTGAATGATCAAAAGCATCATGTCCGGCCTCGAAAGCTCTCTAGAGCATTATCAGTGATCTCATTAAGAATATCATAAATTCTTATATAAAGCAGTTGTTAATCGTAATCACTAGCATTCAATACATTAGACCAATAACTTGATCTACATTGATTTTGAGACGCCACAATCTCCAATTCAAAAAGGTGGAGTAAAAATTGTCAATTTTGACCTAACGTTTACCGAACAAATTGCAGTCAGTAGGATACACGCTGCATCAAATATCTTTATGATAACATAATTATTATTGTAGAATAATTGTCACGTTAAATTCTCAATGAGATACCAACGACACTAGAGAATCACTTCAAGCGATTAAATGCAGTTCATTTCTCAAAGAGAGTTGGCCAGAGGTAGATGACAATGCCGCCGTTCTACTAGACATGTGAGTTGAGCAAGGGAGATTTCCAGTTGTCTTCTACACTGGCAATAGACTAATGTTGCGTACGTGTCGCTTTATTAAAGGCTCCAGGATAATTTGCATGAGATATGTGATTCCATCCCATGTCGTATATTGCCATTGTTTCAAGAATTTACATATTTGAAATTACTCAGATGGAATTGACGCATTTTATTAGAGCATTTAAATCGTACGTGTGTAGCAGCATACCTGTGTTGTGTTTATTTCACAATGTTAGAAAACATTTCCGCGAGAGAACGTTACAACCGAAGAACTTTAAGTCCCCTAAGTAGATACAAAAACTGAGCACTAAAATTTATACGCTTAAGTGGTTGAGTTTGTAAAAATGGATTCGTACCAGTATGTCAAAGGAGATCACTGCTACAGCCACTGCGTATAAAGATGCACAAATGTCTTTATTGTCGCCTCAATCACGTGGATCTCAAACACTTGTCCTGTCAGGTGATCACCATTTTCCTGACGTTAATTAAATTTAAAAATGTGCTGAACTTGACGACCTTAACGCTTAATTCTAACGCCTGTAACAGATCCTCAATTTCACGAAGCCATTAGATCAGATAAATCTGCAGGTCATTCAGTTAGAACTGGATGACCCAGCTGAATGGAGTGAACCTGATGAATTCTTAAATAAATCAAATACAATAAATCAATAGCATAAAAATCAAAAGAATTAAGCGATCCAAATAACTGTAAACATAGAGCACGTCACACTTTGTAGAAATCACACAGTGCAGTAGAAGTCAGCCAGTGTAAACACAGCCAAGTTAAGTTCAGGTAGTCTAACAAGGAGCTTCTAATGAACTGGATTGAACCATTCAAGGCTTGATCTGGTTTAGATAGAAAAGTACAGATCGTAATCAACAAATTGAAATTCATCCCAATTAAATTCTGGATACGGCCCTGGTTAACTCTAATCTAAATACTGGTCAATGTGTCCACAGTTTGCCCTAATAACACCACTGATCTCAGCAGCCACTGATCAATGACACGGTCGATTAATCATTGACTGAGTTCTTCCAAACAATGGGCTATCTTTCCTTCAGGTCCACGCGGCCATTCACGTGATCACGATAAAACATCTGTTGAAACGCACCTCAACCCGCATGATCTACCTGCATATTTGTGAGTTAACAATGTGCATTGTGATTAAACAACCGATATTTTGATGTTTTCTGGTGTAAATAAATTAACAAATATCTAGCATATTATTTTCCATTGTGTTTTTGTGTGTTTTCTGATCCTTCCAAATTAATGCTGTAGTATTTGAGCGATACATCGTGGACTTACGATTTGTTGTCAAGTAATGTCAATTGGAAGTTTTTCAGAAAATGTAGCTTATGGGTTAATATTTCACAAGCTCGATGAATTATTTAGATATAAATTCGGGGCCGTTTTCATTGGCTCACATTGTATATAAAATAAATTATTTGTATTTGTCGCTACCATATTTACTGTATGTGCTTAGCATTGTAACTTATTTTCTTTATGTTTTTTTCTGTTCATTTGTACTACCATTGTTTTATGGTGAAATAAAGTTCATTTAAACTGATGTGTTTGCCTACAGTAGTAACAAATTGTGCTTTGCTATGTGAACCTTGTGTGGTGTGGGGATCAGCGCCTGATTGTTCTTTTCTGCAGAGGTCGAAATATTTATTAGTAAATTATCCTTTCAAAAGCCGTAAGTAAATTTTCCTTTCAAAAGTCATTAGTAAATTATCCATTCAAAGGTCAGTAGTAAATAAACCGTTCAAAGTCATTATAATCTCTCTGTAACACGAAGAATCGAAATGTCTGCACTGAATATTATTGGAATTTGTTTGTACAGAAAATGCTGATTCGTTTCTTGATGCAGTCTGATAGATACGCAAAATATTACCTGAAAACATTAATTAATAAAGCTGTACTAACGAATATCCGTAAGTGTGGTACGCATTATGATGACGATAATGATGAATGATCATGACGGTGATTGTGACACCAAAAACTGAGTCAACGGCGATCTGAATAGCGATGTCGACGACGACCATGAAGATGCCAAAGATACAGTGATTAGCCCAGTTATAATCATTTAAAGCAGGTACATGTAATTGTTAAAAAATGTAGAATAGTTATTAGCACGCAAACAGTGCAAGCCATCGGATTTCGAGTTGTGGCACATAGTTTTATATTGAATTTGAGCAAACGAGCAAAAACAATAAATGATTCATTCAATCTGTCATTCATTCAGCATTCATTCACTGTAATTAATTTCTGATAACCACACATTCTCTAACATTGTGTAACCCTTGACCAGAACCTGTCATCAAACAACGCGTGAGCAGCAGCGTAAAAGCGTGTAACTTCAACATGCTTGCACTGCTGCATATACGGCCAGTGCTTGATTGAACGGTGGCAAATACAATAGCGCGCAGTGTAGTTAGCACAATAATCGATTATTGCAACTCGCTTCTATACGGCACGTCGGTCACGAACGTGAAGAAACTATAGCGAGTCCAGAACACCTTAGCTCGTGTTTTTTCTGGTACTAGAAGGCAGGACCACATCTCTCAAATGTTGCAAGACCTGTAATGGCTTTCAATCCCACAGAGAATGCAGTACAAAGTCGCGCTGATAACTCAAAAGACACTGAGTGCTGGTCAAACTAAATACCTGCGTAGCCTCATACACGAAAACCAACTGAACATCTACGATCAAAGGATCAACGACTGCTAACAAGACCGACAGTTTTTCAGTCAGCTCTGAGATCTAGCGCAATAACACGTGCATCAACACCCGTATGGAACACCCTACTAGAATCAGTTAGAAAAGAAAATCATCTACCTACCTTCAAATTGTTAACACTCCATTGCCTGTACGGGAAGGACCTTGCTCATCTGGCCTAATCGATCGGTGGTTATATCATGCGTAGTAATACGCAAGACAAATAACCATCGCCAGGACCTGTCTTCCGACAGAGCATTATCATCGTCACTACTGTATGTATTAAGCTATGCTACCATCCGTGCCTACGATTTTATTATTTTTTGGCAAAGCAGGGTGCGTAAGAAGTGCATCATACATGCATACATACTCTGAAGGCTACTATGAATTCAATGAGCACAAACTCTCCATATACTAACGATCAGATCGGTATATCATTATGTATCATAGGCTAATCATTCCAGTCATGCATAGTCTGCGCGTATCAGGGGCTTGGGGGCTAAGCTCCCTAAGCAAATTTATTGAAAATTATTTTTTGTCTACGCCTTGGGCTTTAAAAATGTCCCCATGTGCTAACCCACCCCCTCTCTCGTCATATTCAAGCTCTACAAATGAAAATGTCCAACGCCTCCTTTCATTCCAATGACTGATAACACCGGTGCATTGACTTCCTGTTCTCTCCTCACGCTCCAAGTGATGTAGGACTAATGCTAGGAGCAGATAATTACCAAAACAAAATGTCCTGGAATTTTGCAAATCCACATGCTAACTGTGTTTCTAGACAAAACTGAAATAGATAAGCAAATCATCATGTTCATAGATACGTAATCGCATATCTCATTCAATCAAGACTCCATACACCGGTGTTGAATGTTCGTAGTTCGGACAATGCAGAGAGTTTGAGAGTTGGCTACTCTCCACTGGAAGTCCGTTCTAACGGGGTCAAGTTTCCCGCATGCTTTCAGCCGGTCTCGGTCATCAACGTACAACCGTCAGTCAAGTTCTACAGCCGTCAGCTTCCAGTCTGAGCAGCAACTATTGGCTGTTGAAGCAGAGTCTGGTTTCTGACTTTTTGTTTTCGTCCAGCGAAGGGTTGTCTTCTCCTTCAGCTCCGTCACTGTGGGACAGGACTCGATGAGTAACTATGATGCCTGATGCCATATATGCAGAGAATTTGCGTACTGCATCGCGGCAGAATGTAGTCAATTACACACCAATTATAGTTTGAGTTAAATCAGTATACGGCCGTTATTGACGTTTCCATCCAATTGAAGCCTAACAAACAATGAAACTACGAGGTTAAGTACTATGTCATAATGGTACTGTAATTACAGTACAGCATGAACTTACTTTAAATATATTTGAATGGAATTAAACCACGACTGGGCACAACAGCCAAGTGCCTTTAACCGAGCAAGCATCGGCTTTGTTTTTTGTATACAATGTTAGTTTTGTAAATGTCGCCACCTTTTTTCAACAGCCGATGCCCACACCCACAATGAGGGTCACATTGACCACATCGCGTTTAGAGTTCATATTCGCAGATAAAAAAGATGCTGGTCATGCAAGAGCTGTCGTACCAGAATGACATAACCCCATCCCAATTATCACCAAGTATATACGTGATGCATATGTCGGTGGTCCCTACACAGTTTGGTTCACCAGGATGCCAGTAGGTGGAGTTAATAGGCACGGTAGTTGTACTGTTTGGCTTCCACACGAATGTGGGATCGCACGTCACGGCAGTGTTTAGTCTCTGTCCAGCCGTGAAGTAGTTTTGGTCCTTGAGGCCGCCAGCTGCAAACATATTGAATGCGAAACGTTTTTATAAAATAGTTTCTGACAAAAATCAAGCTATCTATTTGTTTCATCGTCTAAACAGCCCAGTCACAGTAGTACACAGACGCTAACGAAGCGCATTACATTTAACTTCGAAACATTAGCAGTTGACAGAGTTAATCATTTGGTTAATTAAAAATATTAACGAATATGAAAATTCATGCGCAATAGATTTTACTGCAAAAACAACATTTGTTAATTTTTAAAAAGATAGCCATGCGAAAATTCTTCAGTCGACCTTTTCTATTACCTCCAGTAGCATTTGCACTAACTATAGTATCTATGTAATAATTCAAGATGAATTTGACTCTAATCAAAACGGAAGCTATTGTCTTTTGGTGCTCAAGTGAATATCTCAATATTGATTGAAAACTAATTGCAATAATAACAAATCGGGAGCTCACATTTAATCATCATTTATCGCCCATGCTGCTTTGTACAATTCATAACGTTGTCTTAGCTATTTGGCATAGCATTTTTTGAAATTTTTAGATGATACCAGGGCATTATTCCACGACGAATTGGATGTGTTTAAAAATGAATCTACGTTTTTACCTACGATTTCACCTGCGATTTTGTGGGGTTCTCCTAACAACGCATGGTGCTTTAGAAGTGTATCTTACTTGGAGATTGTTTCAGACTGCTATTTAAGTGACAATTATTTATCAACTTTATAATTTTGCCGAAAACAAGAAATTTGTCAGTTGGCAATTCGTTCGATTTTCTTGATGCTGAGTTAAGACACATTTTATTTATAAGAAGCCACGAATCCCGTTTTGTTAAATGTAATCACAAATTGTATACAGACATCTAAATACAAATGATGGTGAACAGCGTTGTGGAAATTTTAATTTAATTAATTCGTTAAAATTTAATTTTCGTAAACTGTTGCTGATTTAAAAGAAAAGAAAGCTAAAAGAAATAAGTATGACTACAAGTACATTATAAATCTGAATTCGTTAATAGTCTATCTGTATCCTATCGATCTTCCTAGGCGGCGCTATCAGGTTTTCAGAGCATAAATTGAAGGAACTTACGATGCGTCTAATTGATAGGGGGGAGGGGGTTCACTCCAAACATTTCTGTTTCAAGATTGGCGGCTCCTCCGCTGGGGTTACAAATCAATGAAGTCAAGCCAATTAATGGACCATAGAGTAAGTAGCATATATATATATATATTTTTTTTTTTTTGTTCTTTGGGTTTTGATGTCACGCTGTATGTGCGTCAATGACCGCCCATATGGTATTTTGATCTGTGTTTTGTAATAATCTTATAACAATACTCAAAAGATTAAAATGTCTTGACGCCGATAACGCTGGTTATAAATATTTCTTTTGTCGTTTGTTATTTTGTTCTTCGAGTTTTGTGTTTTGATGTCTCGACGTGCGTCATTGACTGTACAGTGTAGATCTGGTAGTTTGATCTGCGTTTAGACATAATTTTATATTATTACAAAATGTCATGACGCCAATGACACTGATTGTAAATATTTCTTTTGATGTTTTGTTCTTTGAGTTTTGTGTTTTGATGTCACGCTGTATGTGAGTCGCTGAATGTCCATATGGTATTTTGATTTGTGTCTTGATATAATTTTTATTTTAAGTTGAATTCTGATTTGTATTACTGATGACTTATTTTGATTTCTGATGATTTATTGTGATTGTGATTGCTGATGTGTGAAAAATGGAAATAAATATTACTTACTTACTTACTTACTTACTCGACAAATATTTTGGAGAAAATAATCTCTAAATGTCCTACTTTAACACTAGAAGCACCGTGATTTCAAACTACCTAATAGTACCAACAGCGGTCAAATTGACCGCTATGGCAATTAAGCTACAAACAGATATTTTTCCATAATTTTCCTTCATTATGTTATGTCATAACCCTTTGTCTATTACTATTTTTATATATCCAGTTACATATACTGTATAGTTTTTATAATTTGCAAAGCTGAAAATGCAATAGTCAAACACTAAAGTGACTATCGAAGGTTTTGTGCTGTTAATCACTACACTTCCTCTTCGGAGGCTCTTCCTACGTTCTGTACTGTTCAGTTTAATTCATAAATGTAAGGGATTGCATTTCGGGGAGATTGAATTTCCCAAAAAACGACCCTCTTTCGAAATTTTCATTTAGGGGGTGGGTTGACCCCAAATTTGTAACTTTTGCAATTTAAAAAAAATCATCACAAAAATCGTATTTTTTAATTGGGCGGCGAGGGTGTCGAACCCGAACCCCCTTTTGTCACTAAATACGGCCGCGGGTAATTTCATCATCCTCCCCGTCATCCTCACCATTTCCAACCCACCCCCATCCTTCTCCACCTCCTTCTGATCAACATCCTCATCGTCGGCATCACAAATAAAACACATTCCGACGCTCAACGCGTGAAGCGCTCCGCTTCAGCAACCCATTTTCTTGCAGTGAAAGCAACTGGTGCGCGCTTTATGGATAGTTGCGAGGCCCACAATCTTGTTCTTAAATAATCTTGTTCTTTGGCAACGGACCTAGCAACAGTGAACAATGTTGACGCCATCCGTGTCCCAATGTTGGCGTCTCCATGCATTCTTGCATATAAACCTATCAATATTTCTTTGAACTATATCCAAGATTTTCAAAATATAA
>JAQFYQ010003131.1:0-10959 GCA_034694885.1 Buchholzia appendiculata
TTTTGCCTCGTAGGTATTTTCTCTAAAGCCTTTTTATTGTCGTCCGGTCACAGCAGGACTGCGGGTTGGCTGGACGCGGTAATCAATGCGCCCTCTGTGTCCCACCGCCGCCACCACCACTATCTAGTCGACACGTAGAGGTAATCTTCCTTTTCTCTGGATCTCCCTCGAGGCCGGTCGCCGGAGTAATTCACTACCAGGTATTAACATATCATCGCGGGACGTGGTGTGGCCGTGGTGCGGTCGTGGTGTGTCCGTACTGTGTTGATGTCGAGCCGCGAGAGTTTTTGACAGCGCTGCGTGCATTTCTTCTGCAGATAATCAGCACGTCTTGTTCGATATGCCGAACAATTTGTTGTTAGAACGCCGGGCGCTTGTATATAGTTTCCGCGTGGGGCGAGTTTTAGTTCGCGATAGATTCGCAGGTTTCTATTTACCTGCCTCAGTAGGAGCGTTTAGCGGCAGCAGACAATGTTTACATGTCTAAATTTGTTGCATAATTTTTGGAATTTTATTTTGCGTAGTGTCATTTTTTACCTACGCTTGCAGTATTTTTACATTAGTTAATGAAGTGAAGGTCAGTATATTTAAATTCGTGTAAGCTAAACCAGTCATAGGTAATCGGCGAATTTGCTGACAGAATTTCTGCTTGCTGTATTTCTAATTGTTAAAGTCAATGCATGTCAATAAAGTCAATACATGACATTACACGCGGGAAAGTTACCAGTTATTTATCAATTTATTTTTCTTGCCAAATTATTTAAGCTATTAGACATTGTATTAAGAAGGGGGAAGGGTTAGCATGGTTGTAAAGAGGAGGGTGGGATGACCGCAGGTGCGCTGTCTTGTGACAGACCCCTTGACGTGCCGTAGAAGTGTCGGCGATGTCAAGTTGCTATTCAATTGAATGCAGACTGCAGTTTTGTCGGTTCGTATGCTATTCATTTGAATGCAGTTTTGTCGGCGGTTCGTATGGAATGGATTACGCCGCGTTGTCGTGTCCGCCAGGTTAACGTGTCCTGCTGAGAAGATCACATAGTTGTAACTTGACACGATGAAATGAGATCATTAGCTTTTGTCGGCGTACGGTAAGCTCAGACGTGAGACGCTTCGATGTCAGGACATAGAATGAAAGATAAAGTTAGAAACGCTGCATAGATGAGCGAGTCAATTAGTTTATGCGTGCACTTGCTATTACAAATAAGCGACAAAGAGGAGACGCTCATGAGACACCGGCCGTGGTGGGAGCAGGGTGGGGGAGGACAGGGGGAGTAGTGAAAACTTAAGGCTCGTTGGCGAGCTGCGAGGCTTTAACCAAAGGCTTTAAAACATGGATGTAAACCGAACAAGGCGCTATTTCTAATTAGAACGCACAGAACTCTTGAATTACTTAGTGATGAGATTGGAAAATAAGAGAAATACATGTAGTTTGAATTGAAACGTGAAAAGTTAAGCTGCTGGATTTGTAAACTTAATATATTCTGGTTTCTTGTTTCAATGGACGAATGAATGGACGGTAGTACAGAATTAGATTGCAAGTCAGCTTTAAAGCATTCTATTAAAAGTAAGCTTAAGCCTTCTATTGTAAGTAAGCATAAGCCTTCTATTATTAGCCTTATATTATAAGCCAGCTTAAGTGTTGTGCAATACTTCCCCTTAAACATTCTATTTAGAACATTCGGTTTTAAAAGTTGCATTAGTCCCAGTAGAGTGCGATATTTCAATCAGTCTTATAATGATTAGGCTGTCGACTTAAATTAAATTCGCTCTATTTACACTCAATTGAATGAGCTCAAATTTTATCTAACCCGTCGTTGGAGGAACTCGTATCTCTCTGGATATCTATTTCACTACATAACGACTGCGTCAAACTCGTGGTTAAAGTATTAACCATGCCAAGTGCGTTAATCATGGTTAAAGAATTAGCCATGCTAAGTTTGTTAACCATGGCTCAAACATTATTCATGTAAAGTTTCTTAACAATGATTAAAGTATTAACCAATAGAAGTCTTTTATGGTATAATGTCTAAAGTATTTAAGCATGCTAAGTTTGTTAACCATGGTTAAGGTATAAAACCATGCTAAGTTTGTTAACGATGGTTAAAGCAATCTGCGTAAGGGTACTCTTAACGGTGAATTTTGAAACTGCTGATGTCGTATCATTGAATCTCCTGTCAAGTTGAAGCACTGATCACGTGTTACGATATTTCAAGGATCGAGTTAGATCTATGTCTACGATCTTACTTTAATGTTTCAGTTTCGATTAAAAAATTGCATAATAATAATAATTATTATGTTAGAAGTTAGTTTTGCGTTGACCGTATACCCAGCACATTAGTTGGCGGAGTTGGCGTGTATAGCCATTGCGGTTCTTTCCGATTATGTATAAGTTGTGTTCATAAATCAATGTTTTTGAAGATCGTATAACCTGGGAGTGATTAAAGCAGCAGAAGAAATGTAATCGTACTGACATGCAAGCCCCGCCCCCCTGCAGATGCTGCAATACAAATAAGAAGCACTTATTAGTGTGCAAACAATCAGCCATGTTTGTTTCCTTGCCTGCTGGAGCAGGACGCGCTTGCTCTAAGACATCATAGAGCAAAGAAGCTAATGGATGTTTGCATAGACAAATGCTTCACTACTCAATGCTCATTCACCTTTCACATCAAGTTGATTGAGTTCATCTCCTGTGTTTAGTAACATTAGTGACGTTTATCTCCACTTCCATAATAGAAGTGAAGTGTAGGAGTGGAAGAAAAGAGAGAGAGAAGAGAGAGAGAGAGAGAGAGAGAGAGAGAGAGAGAGAACGAGAGAGAGAGAGAGAGAGAGAGAGAGAACGAGAGAACGAGAGAGAGAGAGAACGAGAGAGAGAGAGAACGAGAGAGAGAGTAGCTTTTAGTCAGATTAGAATATACACATTATTAATTTTTACATTATTTATTTGTATCTACCATGATTATTGGTGAAATAAAGCTTATATATATATATATATATATAGTTGGTCTATTGTTAATATTTTCATTTTGTATACACCTGAGTGACCTGATATATTTTGACTAATGCAGTCCAAGTTGGAAAGAGTATTAATTGCGAAGATGAGCCGATGGAAATGACAGATATTGGCTCTGAAATATTCCTAATCATTTATATTAGTGCGCCTTGAATTTGCAGTAATATTGGCGCCGTTCATCCGATTCTTACGTGTTCGTAGCATAATTTATCACGTGATCATTTCTTTCTGCTTCTTTGACTCTAATGATACAGTTTGATAAAAGATGAACGTGCTCGATCGAGTCTCTGTAGTGATTCAATAAAACCGTGCAAGACTTATTCCTATGTTGTCTTAAGTGTAAAGAAACGTTGTATGTTTAATATTCGTGCATTTGTGACAGTATTTGTTGATTTTTGTTCACGAGTTTTTATGTCGTCTATTTGGATGCCTGCAAACATGTCGCATATATGCTAGCAACTTATTTTGATCTATAGGCTTCTTGCCTTTGATTCTTTGCTTTTGAACATCACTGAGGGCCTTCTACCTCCCTTTCTATGCATGTGAACCTCGCTGCTGGCAACTTTTTTCGAGCTTTTTGTACTTTTGCTCATAGCAAAGTACATAGCAAAGCTGGCGGCGCCAGATTTTTTGACTTGGAGCTTGGCAATTTTTGACAAGCGGGGGTGTGACGCAACCAGCCGGTATACCAACACTTTAAAAAATCAACGAGCGAGGGGTGATAGAAGCGGCGCACCAAAAAACCTTTGCCACAATTTTTGTTGAGTGGGCTAAGACTCCCTGATACGCGTCGCCTATGCATTTGCTCCTATTCCGCTTCCTGTGAACCGACCCATGTAACTGTTAAAGTATCCGTACGTCTGTGTCCCTTCCCGTGAATCTTTGTGTGAACCCTTTCTGTTATTCTGAGTACCTGTCTTGTTTTGCTAAACTGTCAGTATCTACAATGAGTACCTTTCTGGGTTTGTGAACTTGTCAGTAGCCTACCTATGATGAGTACCTGCCTGGGTTTGTGAACCTGTCAGTACCTACGATGAGTATACCTGCCTGGGTTTGTGAACCTGTTAGTACCTACGATGAGTACCTGCCTGGATTTGTGAACCTGTCAGTACCTACAATTGACCTGCCACAAATCCGCATGTTGAGCTCAATTAAATCAACTGATGCTATTTCTGTAGTTAATCTAAATCTGGCAAAGATGGCCTGTGTTTAAAAGGTAATTAGTGTATTGGTCTGTTCTCTCTTGACAATACAAGACGTTAATACATCGTTATGGACTTTAGGGAGTCGTTAGACTAGAGAGCTAATGGAGATAGGAAGTCATTAGGCTCTCGCATTTCTTTCTGCAGAGCTAATTGACGTCAGAACTTATTCTGCAGCCAAATCTGCAAACGATACACGAACTTGAGGATTACAGAGTTTATCCAAATTAAGTAAATCCGATCATTTAAGTAATTGTTGCATCGCTTCGTCTGAGACAAAAGTAACGGAGTCAGAATTAGTTTTAGGAACAAAATTGGAAACGGATGCCGTGTTTAGTATAATTCTTCGTTGTATTTACGTAGTAATTCTGCATTCGCTGTAATTTATGTTTAGATAGAGCTAAGATTCAGTTTCATGGCAGTCATAATTCAAATATACAGTTATTATGATAACTCCGTCGTAAAGTTTACCATTGACATGTAATCTTTGAATGCATATCATCTTTCATGCTTCTAGCCTTAGTGCTAATTCATCAAGCGAAAATGAAAGAGAGAGAGAATGAAAGGCAGCGAAAGATGAATGGAGAAATGGAGAAATGAAGAGAATGCTGGAGAAGAGAAAGAAGTTAATTAGTTTAGCTTGCATAAGGTGTTCTCAAAAGAGTTTACAACGGTTCATCGACGATTTAAATTTAGTTGTTTGCTTTTAATTAGTTTGTTCTCTGTTCTAGGTGTGATTCAAACCCGAATGTCAACAATCTCGCAGCTTCAAGATTGTCCAAGTAACGTAATAGGACCATCTACATAAGATGACAGCCTCTAGTGTCATTTACAACAAATTGTGTAACACATGAACAAGCCTGTCGGGCTTTAACGCCCCTCCCCGCCTTCCGTCTGTAATTCCTTGGATTACGCAATCGCTACGACCGGGCGATGTTCCTGACGCTGTTTGTGACGTAATCGTCTAGTTTGCTCGTATCAATTCTTTGATGACGTCACTGCAAACTCGCCGTCCATATCTTCTTTGATGACATCACTGGATTTAACGATGGCGTGCCGTGTCACCACGCTGATCCTCATCTCTCTCGTCACTACACTGTGCCTCGCTGAGGACGCGCCCAGTCTCCGCTGGACCCTCCTCGAACAGTCCTCCCAGGGCACTCTTGTCGGTGATCTGAGGGAATCGCTCGCGGCTATCAACGTCAACACGTCGGGGTTCGAATTCAAATTCTTACAGAAGCCGAACCAGGATACGAGACAGTTGAGTTTGAATGCAGCGACCGGTGTGATAAAGACTTCTAGTGGTCCGTCTATCGACCGCGAAGTTCTCTGCCCAGCAAGAGCGGCAACCTGTACGATGGATATCAGTATCGGTCTCATCAAGTCTTTACAACTAGTTCGCGTCGTCGAACTTAAACTAGACATTCTCGACATCAACGATAACGTGCCCAATTTTGAACAGCCGAGATATGACGTCACTCTGTCCGAGGCCGTCGTCAAGGGAACCGTGGTATCTCTGCCAATACCGAACGATTTGGATGGACCGAAGTATAGTGTGGAGAGTTATCGTATTCGGCCAGTGTTCCCTCAATTCACACTGAGAGTTGTGACGGGGACGTCTGGTGCTGTCCTTGCAAGCCTGGTCGTCACTGGTTCTCTTGACAGAGAGGCAGTCGATAGGTACTCTATGACCCTAGAGGCAATCGATGGCGGGACTCCGCCCCTCACAGGCTCCACCCAGGTACTCATAGTTGTCGATGACGTCAACGACCAGGCTCCGGTGTTCGAACGTGCCTCCTTCACGGTGTCCATACCGGAGAACGAATCCCTCAACACGGTCCTTCTGCACGCCTCTGCCACGGACGGCGACCTTGGAACCAATTCTGTGCTGGATTTCAGCTTCGATCAGGAAACACAAGCCGCTTACGGGAAGATCTTCAGCATCGATCGGCTGAGTGGTGACGTCACGCTACGTCATAGACTTGACTACGAACAGCAGACGAGCTATCAGCTGACGCTACAAGCGGTAGATCGCGGTTCAAACCCGCTCACAGGGCAAGCGTTACTAACCATCCAAGTTATCGATGTGAACGATCACCAACCTCAGGTGACGATCAACACTCTGACCGCCACGGCCGATGTGGCGGATATCGATGAGAATCTCGGCCCAGGAACTTTCGTGGCACATATGTCAGTGTACGATGCGGACAGTTCAGATAACGGCCGAGTCACGTGCCGGCTGCTGAACGAACTGGACAGTTTTAATCTCAACTTGATCTCAGAGGGACAGTACAAGATAGTGACGACCATCGAGTTGGATTACGAAAGTGCGACGAAATATGAGCTCATCATAAACTGTTCCGACAGTGGTGTCCCTTCGTTGTCGACCCTCACAAATTTGACCGTTCTCGTCGGTGATCTTAACGATAACGCGCCGATTTTTAGAGAAAGCGTCTACAACTTGACCGTTCTGGAAAACAATCCAGCGAACGCATCGATAGTTACCGTCCATGCAAGCGATCGTGACTCGACAGTTTTGAACGGACGGATTCGATACTCGCTTCTGGATGAGGAAATTACCTCGCCCTATGTTCGCATCAATCACAACACTGGAGAGGTCTACGCAGCGGCGTCCTTTGATCACGAACAACTGGCCAGGTTTGTGATCACCGTCGTCGCTAGAGATAATGGAGAACCGGTGGCGCTGAGTGCCACGTGCCTAGTATTCGTCCAGGTCGCCGATGTTAATGACCAGCGACCGATGTTCAATCAGTCCAACTATAACTTCAAGGTACGCGAGAACTCTGCTGCTGGTTCGGTGATCGGTCGCTTGATGGCGAGCGACGCCGACTCGTTTCCATTCAATCGATTCACTTATTCGCTAGATGTCGTCGATAGAAGCGTATCTCTTTCAGGGGATCAGTTCATGATTGACATGGATACTGGTGAGCTGACGAGCTCCATGGTGTTGGACAGGGAGCAACGTCACGTGTATGTGTTGAAGGCGAGTGTCGTGGACGTCGACAAGCGGTCCTTGAGTGATGACGCGACTGTCACGATCCAGATCCTGGACGAGAACGACAACTCTCCAAAGATTGACTTCCCAACGAGTGACTCATCTGTCTTTAACGTCAGCAGTGGGACTCCCGTCGGATTCGTGTTGTTTCGGATCAAGGCGAGTGATCCGGATGACGGTGTGAATGCCTTGCTGGAGTTTGAGCTGGATGAGAGCAGCGATTCTACTGAACAGTATTTCATGATAGACCGTAATACCGGCGACGTAGTGGTTAATAGATCCTTGCAGGAGATCTTATCCGAACGCTTTGAGATCAGACTCATCGTCCGCGACCGCGGCAGCCCGCCCCGGTCAACCGACGTCGACATCATCATCTTCGTTGACTCTTCTTTTCTTCTCGAACTCTCCCCGAATGACGACCACAGTCGGACTTCGTTGCGACGGATAAGCAACACCGTGGTGTTGATCATTGTCGCCAGTATCTCTGGCGCTGTCGTGCTGGTGATGATCATCGCTATAGTCTGCTTGAAGGTCTGTGAGAAACATTCCCGGGGGAGAATGTACCGCTGCCGACCTCACGACGAGAAGATAGTTCACTGTGCCACTCGCCTGCCGCGGCACATCTTGCCTCTGTCGCCCCTTGACGTACAGATCGAGGGGAGGGACCTGCGACGGGTGAATGCCGCGGCGGACAGGGCGACGTACGAGAGGATGGCGTCCGAGGCGGCCGCTACATGGAGGTCCCGTTACGACTGCTCCGGATTGGCAGAGGTTGGTGCCCTTCTGTTTTTTGATTGGTTGTTGCTTGATTTTTATTTATTTTTTTTGATAGAATTAAGAGGCGCCAAGAGATTTTATCCATTGATGTAATGTTTCAAGGAAAAGTTAAAATTGTTAGAAGGGTATTGGTCTTACATACATTTGACTGTGACTGAATTATATGGAAACAAATGTAGACAGTTATGCTTGGAAAGATTTCACGGATAGTCTACAAATATTCTCTATTCATATTCTTCATTTTTCGAAATTGTAAATAAAATGAGATTTCAGTAATTGAATCACATCAAAATAAAATCGCATCAAAATTAAGTTAAGATAAAAATATAATGAACTAAAATGAACTTACAGCATCAATAAAGAAATTCGGAGGAGTTGATTGATTTAATTTGTGGAAACAGTCAACTATTTTGGGCTTTTACAATAATGTCACTATTTTTATTCGTTAATTTCAACCCTACGAGATGAGTTATGTTCACAAGTACGCCTAAGAGCGCCGAACTAATAAATGTCCAGTTTAGTTGCTGCTTTGAGAAATATTATGCGTGATAACTTTTTTATTACTTTACGCTATAATTTTGTTCGTTATCATACTGTATCAATAGAGCTATCCATCTATGCACTCCAGCCGCCTCGTGTGCAAGAAGTTCTGGGTTCAAATTCAGGCCACGCTGTGTTATCGGTAACAAAATCGGGATAATTTGTATACCCCTGCCCTGATGACCTTTTTACCATGTAATTTAAGTTGGTACTAGCTGCGAAAGATTAGGCAGTAAAATGACGTGTTCTAGTAGTACACTAGCACCATCTCGGGGAACATTGTATGACTGAAACTGAGTTGAGCAGCTAATATATTCTTAGGTTCTACGCTGACTATCTATAGTTTTACTACCTGCAACGGTTATCACTCTACGCCATCCAAGCTAAGTGCAGTTTTGAGATGCGCTGCCGCCCAGAGCCTGTCTGACATGTTTGTCCAGATACTAGTGTCAATAAATATGTCAGTGACCCGACGGGCGACCACTAGGGTCACACGGGAGGGGCAGCTAGGGTCAGACTGGGAGGGGCGGGGGACGCCCGTAATCGGAGGGGGATGTCACACCACGGCGCGTCAGCTGCTGAGGAAAGCGATGTAGAGAGAGAGAGAGAGAGAGAGAGAGAGAGAGAGAGAGAGAGAGAGAGAGAGAGAGAGAGAGTGTGTGCTTGTAGTATGTGTGTGGTAACTGTAAGAGATATTTGATTGATCAGATGACCTTCTGCATGTCAATTTCCTGTCTGTCCGACCCGGTGGGCTTCTGTCTCTAGTGTATGGTTATATTTGAAGCACGAGGCGGACTTCTGTCCCTAGTGTATGCTTACATCCAGGCGGACTCATCCCTCCCCGCAAGCCTGTTACCGGCGTCACAGGGAGTTGAAGTCAATCTAACTTTCTACTCAGTTTTCACTCCCTCGACTTTCTTCCTCAGAGATTTCTGAACGCTGCAATTTTCAATTTTTACATAACATGATTGATTATAAACAGTCATATTAGTTATGATTAAATTGAAAGATGACGTCTGTCAGCGTCCGCATTAGTTATTCCCTGTTATCAGCTGCATGAATGTTCATGTAAAGAGATCATGATAATCAATATGTAGTGATGTAGTCCTTGGCCTTGATGCCTTTCCTCAAGGCTACCTTGAGGCATTTTACTGCCTTGCCTTGACCAATTTTCCAAATGCCTTGCTTTGCCTTGGCCTTTAAAAAATGCCTTGCCTTGCCTTGAGGCATTGTGAAAAATGTAATGCCTTGGCCTTGCCTTGCCTTGCCTTGAGCAATTTCAGAAATGCCTTGCCTTGAGCAAATTCAAGGATGCCTTGGCCTTGAGAAAAATGCCTTGACTACATCACTGTCAACATGAACAAGTACTGTGCTTAGTCGCATTCAAGTATGTCGTCACGCATTTTCAACAGTTGTGAACCCCCTCCCCCTTGTCACAAACTGTCAAACAGCACGACACCCCCCCCCCTACCTTAATAATGATGCCTCAAATCTCGATACCCCTCATGAGGTATCATTAACATTGGTTCTTAACCTTTCTAATATTTGCTTCATTCAAACAATTTGTATCTCAGTCTATGATTTCATGAAATTTAATCTTCGAGTCTAATTTAGATGATTACAGCTAGACTGAATTTAGAATTTGTCAGCTTACTGCCTCGCTTTCTTCTTGCGAATAGCGATCCAATGATTAACGTTATAAACATTTAATCATGAAATAGGGACAATAATAATAAATAATGAGTCTTACTCTTACAATAATTACTAAATTAAAAAAAAAATTATGCGTGACATCACGAAAGGTTATCTTCCCCTCCCCCTTGTCACGAACTATCACACTTCAACTACCCCTTTCCCCTCACTGCGCGACGTCATATTTGAATGACCCCTTATAGTGCTTTAATTCACAATTTTCTCAAGTGTCTTGTTGATAACCCAAGTCGATAACTTTTACACCTGACAAAGAACATCATAATAAGCTTATTATAATGTTTTTGGACCTGATCTAAGATTAGTGATAAACCAGTAATAAATCACCAAGTGCTAATAGTTTTCCTGTTCCTCACCTGGCGACGCCACTGATTCTACAATTTGTCGACTACTGTAAACTCTACTTTGTTATTTTAAACAAATCCCGTTATAAACGACGAACTACAAACGCAAACGTGTCACAGAGTTTGAATGGAAAACGAAAAGTAATAGTCACCTTAAACCTCCAGTCGAGAAACGATGACAGCAGAGTTCTTGTAACGTATCACAAATTATCGTCCAGAGTCTGTCAACAAGTCTTGAACATATGGAAAGAATTATAACCTGATACGAGAGAATGGGTAGAATACCAGTAATCTTAGAACCTGAGTAGAATAAGAACATGACTAGGGCTGCCATGTTTATGACGTCGACGGCATTAGTTT
>JAQFYQ010003132.1:0-10957 GCA_034694885.1 Buchholzia appendiculata
GCTTTCCTTTTCATTTGTTCATATGATTCCTCCATGCCCTCCATCAGTTTATGAAGCATACTTTGCCTCGTTCTTCCTGGTCCTCTCCTTCCCTCAATTCTGTCTTCTATCACATCCACACCACATCTTGACCTAATCCAAGTCATTAAAACCCTTAAATGTATTACAGCACCATCAGAATGTACATAATGTGTACTAAACAATACCTACTAGAGTTACAAAGGAACGCAACCGACTCGCGAAGGACGCTTCAATATAAATATATATATAATATCTTGCCGCTTTTTTGTGGTGTTATTCAAAATATGTTCTAAAACTATGAGTTCGCAATACTGTTAAACAGAGTAGCTCACTTCTAGATTTAAAATCAGTTATATTATGTCAGCAAGGGTCAGACATTTCCAGCAATATCTCTGATTAACTACTAGTACAAGCAATACAACAGTTAGGGATCATCATAAGGATCATTACACAAATATACATCTAGAATACAATCAAGTTTAAATTAAATAAATCCAACAACTTAAAAGACCGGCGATCCTCGTGAGACAAATTTCTTACTGCAGAGGGTATCGATGGCAGTACAACTGGGCAATGCGGTCTCTGTGTTAGGGTCGCTGCCTTGTAGAAGTGAGGCAGAGTAGTCTGACTGCAGAACTATTAGTGATTGTGCTAAGTGTCAAAACTTTATTTATAACTGTCGCTTAATTTGCTTTTGACTATGATATAGGATATAACTCTTTTTCAAGCTGTTATGAGCTTTTTTAAGTCTATAGAAACAATGATCATTGTATATTTCATGTAAATTTTAATGATTCTTATTGCTTAGTTAAGCTTAGTTAAGTTTAGTTAAGTTTAGCTAAGGTGATTGTGCTGAATTTGTGCATCATAAATTCAAATCAGCTTGTGCATAATGCAAAAATAAAATAAAAAATTCTATAAAGGAAATTAATCTATCCTTAGTCAAGTGCGAAATGGTTACCAATAGCAACAGTGGCCATTTTCATAAACAATAAATATATAAATACAATTTTAAATAAATGTTTAAAATTATTTTAGATTAATTTTATATACAATTTACATAAATACAGTATATATTTTACAACTCACTGAATCTGGTTAAATGAATCAGTAAGTATCATTTTGTTGTTAATTGCTGATAATTAACATATTTGCAAATTTGCTTGAATTATCTAGCTCGAGCCTGATAAATGTGAAATTATGAATACAAAGTAGCGATACTGTGCTTTTGAATACAATATATACATTTATGTCGGTTTTATTTTGAATAACCAAAATCCGGTGATAAATGTGGTGACAACTTGATGAATGTGCATACGTCCATAGTGTACCCTATGCTAGGTTTTTACTCTAATTATGACAATATTTAGCTGATATCCATTACGTTATCTGGAACGTTTTTAAAACATCTTATTAAAATGTGAAGCTGTCAATTATGCAGAGTCTTAGCTAAAACAACGTTTAGCCTTCGACGCACCACAGGACCCCCACCCCCCCAGTTTGACGTAATAGGCTATCGATTTTTTTCCTTAAACTATTATACACTCTTAGCTCTTACAATCTTCTCTGACAACATGCTGCAATGGTTTACTTCCTTATAATGAAATACCTTCCAATATTTATGTTCGTTAGCACTCGGACTTATTAATTTCTTCGATTTAAGTGAATGATTTAAGTGTTCGATTAAAGGCTTCTTCTTCAACTATTCTCAAATCCTCTCAACATCTTAAGCACCTCTAATAAATAAGCCCAATCTCTTATCATCTTCAACATCGTTAACCCGTTTTAAGCTAGCTTCGAAATTCAGCCCCTACACACGTCAATTATTCATCTTGTTTTTTATTTAATTTTTTACCAAAAAACAGAATTTCACTTAAAAAATTGATCTCATTGGTCAGAGCACCTTATAATCATCTGTTGCAGCTGGTAGAACTTGATGGAGTTGTCCATGCAAAGGCAGCAGCCATGCCTGTTAGATTGAAAGCTCTGCAGGTGTCGTCTGACGAGTGGTCCACGGATGATGATGATACTCCAGGCAAGCAGGCGGACAGCGAGGAGCCGAGGAAGCGTGTTAATGGCGGAGGATGGTTCTATGTGAACAAGTCGGGGTTTCCATTGAGCGAGTTTGCGTGGGAGAGAATGTGGAAATTTGCTACATCGATGAATCCCGATGCAGAGGAGATTCGTGAACTGGAATCCGTTCCTGACGTAAGTGGGCTACATCTACGGATTGGATCACAGCGTTATAATCAGTTGATTTCGTTGTTTAAAATCTGATTTATACGCTTGAGTGATTTCTAGTTTTAACACGAATAAGTTTGGATAACATATAATTAGTATGGCAAGAATTTAGATTTACAAATTGTTTGTTGGATTAGAACCATTTGTCTTAGCATATACATTTAATTTAATAAGATGGATACTTTCCTAATATGATTGCTGGTCAATGTTGCATTCAGAATCAAACTAAATTCAGAGCATTTAACGTTTAATTTGTTGAGGTAAATTTGTTAGGTAGAATTTGTTATTATTTATTTGAATATTTTGCTAGATATTAAATACATCCAATGTTGTAGAGAATGATGTAAGAAATTGATAACTTTACTGAATCTATGTTTATTTTTGTAGTGCAATAATATATTTTGCAAATATATTTGATATAGGTTCCTGTTCCACGCGCGCCTCTCCACTTGCCCTCCTCTTTACCTGTTTCTCAGCGTCTTGAGGCTGTTCAGAAGTATCTGCTCAAGCTTCAGTATCCTTTTGTTTCAAGAAAGATGCTATGCTTGTGTAAAAATTTAAATGGCAACTTCTATTACATTGTCTGAATTATTTTATTGTTTTTAGCAACTGTATAATTGTTGTAATGACCTTTGTATACGTACGTGTCTCGCTCCTTGTTTATATTAACCAGAATGATTTGCAAAAAATATGTGTTTTGCATAATCGTTTGAATTTTTGTACGGTAGTGTGATTTGCCTGTATTTTTTCCTGAATTCAAATTTTTGCAGATATAATCACACAGGAACACAGTTTTTTGACATCAGGAAGAATCGGCCATTCAGTGGGCAAGTTAATTTTGATTTATGTGTTTTCTTATTTATTTGCCAAGCAATTAGTATCTATGTTGTAAATTGTATATACTGTACGTGTCATTAGGTGATGCATTAAAATAATAATAACAGAAACACGATTTTATTGTCATTATCTTATTACTAGCAAGCATACGCACAATATTAATAAAGATACTTTTGGCCAGGAAGGGCATCTGGTTGTAGAACTTTGCCTCATTTACAAAAATTCAAGATATCATATTCATGTGCTCTGCACTGTTTGATGACTATGAATAATAATATGCAACTTAAGATGACTTACTTGAATAAACATTTCTCTCCAAATTCTGAAGAGAAACATTTTGGTAACATCTAATCCACTTTAATTAGCCCTAATTTAATTAGTGGTATTTATGAGCAATTACAATCTTGACAATAAATGACGATGATGATTTTTCATTAACACTTAATCGATGGGATACCATTATTTAGATGTTTTTTTTATTGGCTTTAGGTTAGTAATATTTTAATGGAGTTCAGATTTCAATGTATTTCTCATCACAGTAGTCTGAGAGAGAGAACACATGTGTATTTGAACTCAACTTGATATCTTCTTTGTTGCAAAGGAGGCCTAACATCTTTTGCAATCTGTATTGCAATGGACTATGAAGTAGGACGCATGTTTTACACATGTAGTGTGACGAGTATGTTACATACTCATGAGACGAGTACATACTGTATGTAGTATGATGTATGTTTTACGTATACAGTATGATGTATGTTTTACATGTAGGCCTAACATGCAGTGAGCCACAAGTATTATGCTACATTTGCTACAGTATGTATGATTCGTTGATAAGTAATGATTTCACTTATGTGTTGCTTTTACTGTATTTATAGCCTGATGGAGTCTGCCCGTGACATGATTAGAGACTCTCTGCCAATCAAATGTCTCGAAGCCGTCGTTCTTGCCATGTAAGACATTTATTTAGGTGCATGATATGTGAATCTGTTGAAAATATTAGGAAATGATGTTTTCACCTGGAAAATAAGTAATTTTTGCTTAATTGATTAGGCAATGTTTGATCAAATGTATGTGTGTTTGTAATTATGCGCGTTGACTTTATTATGGAGTGATGAGCTCTCTCATACAGTCGCATTATAATTAACTATTTAATACATTCGCAGTTGACAATGCATTTGCTTTGATTGTATATTCACGTAATATTTTTATGTTATTTTACATTAAAAAGAAAGGAAATTGATCAAAAATCGTCAATAGTTGTAAATTGATCAATAGATATATTGGATTCCATCACTGTCTGTCTTCCCCTGTTCTTTTTATCTCCTCGTATGTTGCAAGTTTTATCCATCTTATGATGTCATTCATCCACATCAGTCTTGGTCTTCTTCTGATTCTATTACCTGACTCTCTACCTTCAAACAATAGTAAGACTTAGTGTGCCGATGGACCCTCTCAACATGTATAATGGATATTTCAACTTTGACTGCTATATATTTCTCTCTAACAAGAAATTACCTACAAGAAATTGCAGAGTAAATGTTTTGCCTATTTTGTCATTGCGGCCATGCATGAGCATTTGAATCAGCAAGATCAAGATCAAGATCAAGATTTGAATCAACACACTACGACTATACTCACGTGATAAAGACTTAATTTGCTTGTTTTAGCAACAGCTGCAGCTATTGATATCTCATCTTTAGACAGTCAGAAATGTGTTATAATAATCCATGGTAATGATAAACATAGTTAGAACATAGAATATATCTAAATGATATATGCACAGATATGTGGATAAATAGATATATTGTTGTACATTATAAAATATGTTTGAACAAATGTATGTATTTACATTGACGATGTTACTACTGCACAGATACTTGACAAACAGCTGCAAGACACTGGACAGGTTTCCTGTGAGCTTCAATACCATATGCAACGGAAACGTTCATCGCCACGTCGTCCTTTGCGTCTGCTTCAACGGAAAGTACGGAGCTCTCGGACTCAGTCGGCGGCAAGATCTCATGTACAAGCCTCTCGTCTATGATGTAAGGATAATTCATTGGCTCGTACAGGGGTATAGGGTAGTAAGGGTAGACAAAGTCAAGAGGGTTCCCCCCCCATAGGCTAAGGGGCTGCTGAGTTCAGTATAATAAATTATAAACATCTAGTGAGTTTTGACTCAAGATATTGAACCAAAATTTGTTGTTAAAATGGTCGTTAACAATTTATGAAGGAAAAAATTCGCAAACAGAGTCATTAAAAAATTAACTGAATGGCAAATCCTGAAATTAAGAAAGTAGAGAAGAAAAATTGGACAATGTGGATTTTGCTAACATTGTTTCTATATACTAATAAGTTTCACAGTGAAGATTTATGGCAATGTTTAGTGTTCATATCTGTTAAATGAAATGAATCAATTATAAAATAGCTATTATAAATAATAATCTTGTGTATTGTATGCTTAGTTTTGTAAGAATTAAAATTGATTGTCAGAACAGTGGAATTATTCTGATCAATGCTTAAAGTTCAGTTATATTGTTTGCTTGTTTGTAGAGTCTGTCAGCACTCGTTATGAACTTCTACAAGTGCTATCAAAACTGTAAGCTTTTCCTAGCATATTCTTCATTCATTTATTTAGCATTTAGAATGTAAAATGGAAATTGTCTCATTTTAGGGTGTAGGATAATTTCAATGGAACTTGTGACTTGTCGGAATATGAATATAGCTTGAAAGATAAAAGGAAAGATGTTTAGTTATTTTTCACACATTGTATTGATGAATGGCAGTGAAACTTGATCTGGGAAGTTATGGTTTACACTGCATTTACTGAAAGCAGAAAACAAGATAATGAGATCATCGAGTGTTGTTTTATACTAGAAATCACCTCAAAATAAATAACTATGTGTAACACTTATTGTATTATTAATAATAATAATGATAATCTGACATTATGTTTAACCAATGCCAATGGCTCAACAGGTCCATACAAGTATAGACATGTGATTACAGAGGCTATTGGGAAAATCTAAAATGTAATTAGGAATTGATTATAATGGGCTCATTTATTTGCTTTGTTAGCATTTGCTTGTGATGACTTGATGACGTCAGATGATGACTGCACTAACGCAAGTTGGTTCTGTACTGTGCCTCGTAGTAACATTTTGGAAATAAATTCTGAAGAGTTTTAAATGAAACGAATTTAATTTCGTTATGAAGCATTCAACTGATTTCCAATTAAAATCATGTCGTCCTTACGATGGCTTAGACTTACTGTATCTTAGTAACAATAATGGATAATTAATTTCCTAGACGATTGCATACCTAATTTAGTCGATGAATTAATTTACGTAATTACATGATGAGATTGTATTGTTTGTAACTGATTATTACAGACGGGCATCTCGTGAAGAAGGTCAAGATCGGGTTGTGTGCTCCGCACGATCCTCGCTCGTACGAAAGTCTCAGTTGGTCGGTGAGTTGATCGGTTTCTTGGAGCACACTGTTATCATTGATCAGTATTTGTGAACACCCCTCTGAAATATCACGAAAGTGGTGAAATGTTTAGCTATCAGATTTGAGCTCTAATGATAAAGACGATTACAATGAGGTAGAAGTAGAAGTCTAACAGTACGGTATAGCAAACTTTGTTCAATAATCTGTGAAATTGTGTGAATAGTGGGTTGTCCATAAAATACTTCCTGAACTTAAACCAATGTAACTTGATTAATTATTATTAGTTATTTTGTTCTCAGCATGGCGTGTTATCTTCTGAACGAGGGTTGAATACTGTGGATTTTCATCTACTTCTGTCTTAACATGTCCTTTTTATATTCTTGTTTGTATCAAGTTTTGTCCTTCTTATAATATCACCCAAACACGTCAGTCTTGACCTTCTTCTAGTTCCTTTGCCACATACTGTGATGCTTAACTATTTAATAATAGATATTTCTGCCTTTATTATTTTGCCAGATTATCCAGGGTATGTTTACCCGAACCATGAATGCAGGCTCATTAATTCACTGCCGTCTGACAACGCAAAACAAAATCAATAACTGCCTATGTCTAAGTCGGTAGGCATATTTACATTTCAGGAATGTATTTATGGGCCACCCGGTGTTTTAGTGTGCAGATTGCACCTTTTCCATGTTTCTATTATTTAGCTTCTATTGTTACTAAAAAAGAAGTAATGAACTGCATAAATCACTAACTAATCTGTTAGAGATCTAAATGTTGTTGGTTTATTTCTAGGCGTACAGCTTTGATCTGCAGTGGACGCCCTGCCTGGACTGGTGTCGTGAAATAGAAAAGTGTTCTCGGCGAGTCAAAACTGAGGCAAGTAGTTTTGCTTCTGTGTTGTACATTTTTTAAAATAAGCTGTTCACAAGCTGTGATTATATAAATGAGTTATCAACAACATTTTATTAAAATAAAAAAAAGGAATAAACCTCAGTTTTGCTTCATAAATTAACTTAATACACAGATAAATTTACTTCATTTATAAACTTCAGATTTTATTTCTGTTCAAAATGTGAACGATTAAATTGATTACATATAAACTCGGTGGTAATCATCAGCCATATTGGACGTTGCAGATTGTTTATTCTATCATATCTTTGCCTTATTTTGTTTTTGTGTTGTAATTGAAGTATCAACTGTTGCTAAACATTCAGTAAGCTAGAGTGATGATAATCACGGTAGCTAACGGAATGTTTAGCACATATACGGAGCCTATATTTCTATACATATAATATACGGAGCCTATCTTTCTTTCGACTACAACTAGGCTGTTTCAACATAGCATTAATGGTTTCACAAACTCACGAGAATATGGAAAGTAAACACTAAGCGTTTGCTCCATATGTTTATATTATGTTTATGTGAATACATTTCTGTCTTGGGTGTGAACAAGTATTTGTCATCGTGTAATTAAATATCCTGGTAACTATGACTCATGATTATTTGGAGTTTATTTATATGAACTAAATGTACCTAGGCTATCGTGTAATTTAATATTCATGTTTTGTCATTTCCAGTCGGCGCATTGGCACTCTGGACCCTGTGAATATCATGCACCTAAGGTCAGAATAATTAGGTTTTTTGTTTTAAGAACGGTTTAGTTTTTTAGCATGAAACTAATGAACTTCACGATATATTTCTGAGTTGTAATATAATCAATGAGACCTATGTCGTCTGTCATAGCTTGCTTGTAAATATATAAAGCGATTTGTTCCTGGCTTGTATCGATTTGAATATCCAACAGTGTTTATTTAAATAAGTTGCAATGTTCATTATACAACATAATTTTGCATGGCACCGTATTATTTATACCAGTGCAAATATTTTATAGACACAGGTTAGTTTGCAATACGTACGTTATTTGTGATTATTGTACTGTTATGTTGCAGCCTCCTACTTCTGCTGCCCTGTATAGGAAGAGAAGGTCGAGCTCCTTGAGTTCTCTAACATTGGCGTATGTATTGATGTCTTGATTTTTTACACTGAAAGTAGCTAAACTTATTTGTAGATGTTGGCTATATGTTAATTCTTTCGTAACAATTATATTTAAGATATTTCATTTCTGAACTTACTCTATACATTTGGCTGATAGTACCTGATGTAAGGATTTTGTGATTTTGTCGCCATTGATGTAACTATAATCAGCTTGATCTATCTCGTAGCTGATTCCAATGGTAATGTTTCGTCATCGTCGGTTCATGATCTACTCTTCTCTTTCGTGAGATGTTTGTGCCGAGCGCCGGTGTTTGACTATCTAATGTCACGTAGTGCTCATTTTGGCTGGATATTTACGACCATATTTTGCATGCCCTGGCTGACGCCAACTCGTACCAGGAATGAGGTGATTTCCCTTCCTCAGAGAAAGTTTTTTCGCTCTTTGATTAGATAGTGGCGGCAAGCGCAAGCTAATTCTACCACTGTGGAAGAACCAAAGAGCAGATGGCAGTAGTCTACATTTGTGCTTCAGATCTGATCAGATTTTGACTCAATTTTCAATTCAGACCTAGAAAAACATTTGAGAAAGTACAACCCAACGTATAGAAGTCAAAGTGGATTTTGTGTAGTACTGTGCCTTATGAGCAGGGCTATGTTTGAATCCTTTAACTCATACTTAGTATCGATATTATATGTAACAAGATATATATGCTGTTAATGATCATATATCCAACCACAGTAATTTAATATTTTGTAATATTTGTGATTCAAATGTTCTGGCAAATTGTTATTGTAGTATTAGAAATTCTAGAATTAACTATCAAGACATGTATCATGTATATTTACTGCACAGCTTCAGCAGGAGACTGTGTATGTACATTCTGATGCAGTTCAACTTGTTGTTTCTTGCTGTTTTTCTAGAACTAACAACAAGATAAAGCCACATTACGCTGGAGAGCAGAAGAGCATCTGATGAGACATACAGAGAACCTGGGTCGTTTTTGTCTGGGACAATTACTTCCTCAAGTCATTGTTGGTTACATAAAACATTCTGCAGTGCTCGGTCCATTCGAAAATAGTTATTTATACTGGGTCGGAATAGTTTGTCAACGAAGTTTTTTATTCATGAAAGAAATTAATTTCTAAAGTAATGCTGGATGGATTTTATAATTAGTACGCAGGAATTGGTGCTATGTCACGTCATCATGTTATATTGACATGAGTCATCGTGTTATATTGACATGAGTCATCGTGTTATATTGACACGAGTCATCGTGTTATATTGACACGAGTCATCGTGTTATATTGACATGAGTCATCGTGTTATATTGACATGAGTCATCATGTTATATTGACATGAGTCATCATGTTATATTGACATGAGTCATCATGTTATATGGACATGAGTCTTCATGTTATATTGACATGAGTCATCGTGTTATATTGATACGAGTCATCGTGTTATATTGACATGAGTCATCATGTTATATTGACACGAGTCATCGTGTTATATTGACATGAGTCATCGTGTTATATTGACACGAGTCATCATGTTACATGAACTTGATGACATTCTGCAAAGTTCATGGTAGGCTTATTGCTCAGTTGAATATCAGGTTCTTCCTGCTGCTACAATACTGTTTTAGTTTTATGTGTGTGCACGATTATGTTTTGTAGTTATGCATCCATTTGAGGTAGAACATGATGCATTCCTTGTGTATGCTTTGCGTATGCATTCATTGTACACGCATACCTCGTGTATGTATGTCTACTTCACATATGAGTAACTTGTATATGCATAACTTGTATATGCATAACTTGTTTTGTAAAACCTTAGGTATTTTTAACTTACGTACGCGTAACTTACATATACATAATTGTATACATAACGTGTATGCGTAATATTTGTATGCATAGGTTATGCCAGTGTGTCAGTATTATTTAGTCAGTTCTGTATGGTCATTGTGTATGATTACTCTTAGCAATATTTTGTTTACATGTTATTTATGCATTTTTTAATCCTCCATCTTGCGGTCAATCTGCGAGTCAATATACTCCAGTGTATCACTATTCTTGTGCAGTATAATCAACCAAGGCGTCACACTTTACTTGTTTTACAAGACTTGTCGTTTAAATACATTTTTCTAAGTTTCACCTGGCAACACTAATCTTTACTTTTTTGCTGTATAGAATTATTACTGATAATTTGCACGCTGATTCTTCGTAACAACACCGGTTGAAATAGACCCGTGTACAACATAGACAAGTCTAATCAGCTGATATCCATTAGAGATCAGCACGGGTAGTTAAATCGAGACCCGAACCCGACATTCTGGTTGAAGTCAAAACCCGACCCGACCCGGCCCCGTTTCAATCCGAAATTTAAAAACCCGCCCCGACCCATCAC
>JAQFYQ010003133.1:0-10955 GCA_034694885.1 Buchholzia appendiculata
TGTATGTGTGTGTGTGTGTGTATGTGTGTGTGTGATTTACATAACGGCAAATGATATATTTCGGTACTATATATGGATTGTTACCTACTTTTGACATACAGTTTTTAAATGAATCACCAAAAAACAAAAGCAATTTTCTTAGCGATAGACCGTTTCATTAGAGAAGTGAGCCAGATTAAAATCGATTTATTGTCTAATTATTACTGATGTAATATTATCCAGACAGTAATCCTCAAATGCACATTATTTACCAGAATTGTAACTATAACTCGGGTGGAAAATGAACACTTGGCATATCGTGCATTGGATGATTTGATTGATCGGAAAATTGGCGTCGAAAAAAACGTATTCTTGATCATTAGCAAGATGCGTGTCGAACGATGGCCAGACAGACTCGGGACTCGTTGATTACATGCAAATAAGTCCTTCGAGGGAAGGAGGGCAAATGAACGACGAGATGGTGAACGGGATGATGAACGGGATGATGAACGAGATGATGAACGCGTTAACCCTTGTGAATAAAGTGAGAAAGGAGCTTAAATATAGTGGAAGGAAATGAGTTTAGACAAGGCATGAAAGGGGATGTATAAAGAGAGTTGAATTCAAATGAAAAAGTTTGTTAAAACGTCTTCACGTCGTTCAGATTGAAGTGTTGATGACGGAAACGTCATTGTTATCACAACCCGACTGGTGATTTAATTAACATCGACATTTTGATGGAAGGCCACTTGAGGATCGGGGTCACGTATCTTGACAACAAACCTCGGACCGAAGGCCGAACTTTTTAATGGTTAATGGTGCGATTTTCATTATTTTAAATTAGTTTTTGATATTAAACATTTTGTGTTATGCTTTTTATTGTAGCTTACACTTCCATTGTTCTGCAATTTTAAAGGGATGATTTTATCCGTAGAAGGCACGATATATAGCCTATCTGTGCTATCTTACAAAAAATTCTTTAAAAAATTCTGACTTAACGGCACGTTAAGCCCAATCAATCAATCAATCAATCGATCGATCAATCAATCAATCAATTAACCTATCAATCAATCAGCCTATCAATCAATCAATTAATTAATCAATCAATCAATCATAGTAATGACGTTGCTTGCGAATGTTTGACTAATAAACGTCGCATTTGCAGTTAAAGAACAATACAATTCAGAAACGACATAAGCCTTCAAGTCTAAAGCTCAGAAGTATTACGTCAAAGTTCATGAGTCACCAAAAATTTTCTGAACTACAAGTATTTTGAGATCAATCTCCCTATTGGCCTACTGAATATTATTACAATTGGAAGCTCCATCAAGCACATATCAGACACTTCATCGAAGCATATGTAGCAAAGCCTGCAGAGATACTAGAGGAAAGGCGGCAAGGCGGAATTCAGAAAACTGACATCATCCATCACTTTAGTAGACGTGGTAACTTGCAATGACATGAGATATCATGAAAGAAAAACACTAGATTTTGTTTTCATGTTTAGTTTTCTATAGATTTCAGTTATCTAGTTGTTTTGACCGAAGGGTAACAAAGAATTGTAATCCTGGAATATCCGAAGAGAGAGAGAGAGAGAGAGAGAGAGAGAGAGAGAGAGAGCGAGAGAGAGAGAGAGGAATAGAGAGACACACGGAGTGAGAGAGACAGATGCAAGGATAGAGGAAGAAAAACAGACAGTGAGCAATAAGAACACATCAAGACACACAGAGGCAGATTAAGAATGAGATAACTGAGAAAATTGAAAATGAGACGAAAAGAGAACGTGAACAAAAGTAAGAGAGGGGAGCAGGAGCAGGGAAATTAACCAAACCTGCACAGGGACGAATAGACCAAGAGAGAACGAGAGAGGGAGAGAGGGAATGAAAGAGATATGCAGAGAGAGAGAGAGAGAAAGAGAGAGAGAGAGAGAGAGACGGAGACAGAGAATGACATAAAGAGAATGACAGAGAGAGAAAGAGAGAGAGACAAGAGATAAAATGAGTCTGCGTGATTATGACGAGAATTTTTCTCACTCGGGAACCTCTGAACGCTGCAATTATCCCCCGGATGCATTCGGCACGGGATATGCAATATTAACCAGATATCCGGACTCCTCCGCACCAGCACACAGCTAGCCGGACATGCAGCGGATTGTACGATGGGCTGAAAGATAAGTCCTTACTACAGGAGATTCAGCGCCGTGTCTCCAGTGAACCTAACCGAATCGCAATGCAAAACCGACACATAGGTCGCTTATTGACCTTGATAAGTCCTTATAGCAAAGTCTGTTATGCGCTAGTATTAATTTTGTTTCCCCGTGAAGATCACATCCTTGTTTAAGTAGTATATTATAGTCGTTTATAAAATTTCTTATGGTAATTGTTTAAATTGGTTGTTTATCGTTTATGTTTATTTGTTGTTTATTTCAATTGTTTACTGGCGTTTTTATTTCTATTGCGTATTTTAGTTGATTTTGATGTTAGAGTTGATATATTTATTTTAGCTCTTAATGATTGTAGTTTAGTTTTAGTGTTTAATTGTACAGTCGGTGTTATTTTAGTTTTTTTGTCGCAGATATTTACCATATTTGTTTCTTAAAAGCTATATTAGCTTAGTTGTATTTAAATTATTCATGATAATGGTTTGTCTTTTTAAATGCTATATTTTATTTTATTTGTTGGTTTAGTTGCTTTTTCAGTTATTTTTTCGGTTGCCCAGTTTTATCGGTTTTACTTTTAATATTGATTCCTTCGTCCGACTCCTTAACTTACCTCTCCAAGAAAAGATTTACTTATCTGCAAAATTGACTTATCTATTATGCTTTACTTATCTATTAAATTGGAGAAATATTCGTCAAATTTTCTCATTCTGTAATTTAAATTCACAGTAGACATGATTGTGAATCTGATTATAAACAGAACAGCAATACTTATTTGTTCACTGCATAATACTCTGTTTGGTCCACGGTGTGCATCCTACTGGCGCCAACTGTACTTTGTTTCAGTACAGTGTCACGGGAGTGAATACGTCATCAATGGGTTGGAAGTAGGGCACAAACACTCTGGGTGCGTAATACAGGAGTGCAGTGCGTGCACAAAGTTGCCCAGGGTTGAAGTGCTGCACTTCACGAGCACTCCTATGTGTGTATACGCTGATAAGCAGAGGTGGAGTGCACTCTATTTGCACTCGTGAATCCGAAGCGCTATGAAGTACGCTAGAGTGCATGCTGACAAAACTGCGCAGTGAATAACTGCAGTGAATAGCATCAATGAATAACTGTACAATGAACAACTTTGCAATAGGAATTTCCCAATAAATGTAAATAATAAATAAGTATGGGAGAGAAATCTAGCCTCAAGCGCATTGAATGATTACTGTTGCTTAAGTTTGGAGTGAATTGTTTCATAAATACTTGACGACGATGTCAATACAGGAATCAATTCATTCTAGAGTTGAGCAAGTGCGTCTGCAATTAAACAGCAAAGATGGAGTGCAAATTAAATGGCGAGAAAGAAAGGACTAGATATTGAAGAACTATAAATACTAATTGAGAGAGAAAATCCAAGCACTAACCAGTACAACAGTATTTATGTAATTTTGAGAATCGTGTTCCAAATTTTAGACGGCTAAGTATATTATATTCTTAACTATACTTGTAAATCTAGATTCCGAGTAACAAGAAAGAGAATAATGATTTTAGCAACAAAAGCTCAAAATAAAAAACCGCACTAATTTTTTTGAAATCAAATGAAGATAAATATTTAAATTGCTTAAATGTTGTTCCTTTATACTATTAGAGGGGCAATGGATCAGCACGAGGCCATGTTATTTAGTATATCTGCATGTGTGAGTATGTGTGTTTGATCGCAGCCTTGCATTTCTGGAATGCTCCAAAGAAATAGAGGCGCCTATTTCATATTTGTGGTTTTAATTTTTTTCAGGGTCGTGGGGTTAAAATGTATCATCTTAACGATTTTAATAGTCAAACAGATGATGAAGTCGCTGTAAAGTTAAGGACATCACTTTGTGAACTGCGCCAGCAGCAAGAACAATCATTCCAGCAAAACTAATGCAGCCTGGATACAATAAATTCTCTGATAAATTTCCTTTGTATTTTCTGACTAATTAGTTTTATTGTTCTCTGGATACAATGGTATTCAATAGTAGACATAGAGAATAAAAGAAAAAGAATTAAATCGATTGAATAAGGACACAACGAAATTGCAGAAGTCTGTTCCCTGACAAGCGCTCTTGCAGGTTTCTTGCTGTGACCAGAATACGATATATTCCGTTCATTATTGAATGCAGCTAGGGTGCTTCAACCAATCCTTAATTAACAATAAAAATTACAAACAGCATTCTGTTAGGTTTCAATTAAGTGTTGTACATCGAGTAGAATTGTCAACGGAAATATATCAGCAGTTCTTATTCGGCAGTATTAGCCATATTATATACTGTTGTGTATTAACGAAGTTGTGTTGAACAGTTCTTTGGGAGAATTAACATTGTATGAACTGAACTTTGCGCTGTAAGTTACAACTGTGAAATTTAAATTCCTTTCTGCAGCTGATATTTTTATTGTGGCCGCTGCTACTTTCAGAGGTTCAACAATTTTCCGTACTGAGGAAATATTACTCTTTTTAAAAGCTTCTGAAAGAAAAGAGGTGAACTCGAAGCAATTAACATAGAAGGCATGAAAGGGGGCTTGCACTTACAGTACTTGCAGGTGCTAATTTCACTGGCTTCTATTGTCTTCAGTGCGGACTACAATTGGGCCCTATTGAAAACGATTGAACCAATGTAGTGCAATTTTCAGGAATAATATATGTTGTATAAAGTGTTCAAGTCCTCTGCTGCATCTATTCTGCTGCAGTCATATGACTGGTCTAACACATATTTCTATAGACCCACGGAACTTCGTACATTAAAAGAACACTGATAAAATCTTCCGACGGCATCGATAACAAAGGGATCAGGTGTCTAATAATAATGCAAGTCGCACCTAAAACACTTCCTTCTAGTTCATTGCTGGTACCTACTTTTCACTTGTCTGTTCTTTCTAAAGTAATAATCGCGAGCTGCAAGATAAACAAGGACGCTGTTGTCAAACACCGGATTTATTAAAGTGACCGCTCGTATAAAACCGACGCAGTCAAGGGAATAAAAGGAAGTGATAACGTCAGGAAATGCAGTAATGAACCGTAGAGTGGATGCATTAAAGAGGCGCCAGTACGTCATAGCAGAGAGACAATAGATTTGACGCAATTCTACGAGCGCAATAATATCTAATGTCATCTTTGTTGGACTAGGGAGATGTGGAAAGGAGGGGATGAACGAAAGTGGGGGAGGGAAAAGGGGAGGTAGAACGAAAGTGGGGGGTGGGTGATAGATGAAATGACAGAGCATCCAGCGGTCCGGTGGCCAGGACCATATTCATTAGAAGAATGAAAGACATTCAGTATTCTTTACGATTCAAACACGTCTTGACACATTGTACAGTGTGATCTGATATCAAGTTCGGTCATAAAGAGAATATTGCATTTTGTGTTGTTGCAAAGACCGAAATCGTAATGATCGTTGTACGAAGGAAAACAAAACAAATCACATGAAACATAGAGAATTAATATCGACATTTTTATAGTTGTTGCTAAGCTGCTAAGCGCTTAATTTTGCAGCAAACATTTATCACGATACTAATACAGCTGTATGCAGTCATTTGGAAACTTTCTGAAATATGTGCACCATTAAGATTTGGCAGTCACGGGTTTTTGTATACGACCCTATGGCGTGTGCTGGAAGCACAAGGATATGCAACCTGTACTCGTCTCATGTCGCCAGTGGGTTGGTTACATGCATTATTTCCAGAATTATTTATCGTCATATATCTTTCATTCATCAATTCATAACACTTTCATATAGGGTATTCGACAGTAATTAATTTTTAAGAAATTAAAACATTCCTACCACTTTCTTGCCACTCGAAACGTGCCGAATCTTAGCCCCTATAATAATAAAAAATGACCTGATAACTTCTGGATAGGATAATGTTCTGTCCGAAATCGCATTTTGGTGATAATAACTTGTCCGACATCATACTACACTTGACGTTAGCCAACGATTCAATAACCCAGTTGAGTACGGGTGGGAGGATAAAAATCCGTTCGTATGTATTATGAATAAAAATATATATCCGATTTATTTTTATTCGATAACATATGGTTTGATATGAAAAATGTAGTCAATTATTTGTTTATTCCGACAAAGCTGTCGTAATCAACATAGTTGTGAACGAACGGTTTCCTAGGCTATTCGGTAAACTGAACGTTGTTCAAGAACAAATGAATACAATGCAAATTACAGAGGTTAAGGTACTGCTAAAAATAACCATGCACTGGACACCGGTACAATGATCGAACATAAAATGAAATATTAAATCGGTACAAGTCCCTTATACCAGGACCGTAACCAAAATTTCACTTGGGGACTTTGGCCTCCAACTTCCAAATAAAATCATTTGAATGAGCAATTTTTAATCACAAAACATCAAAACATTATATAGTTCCAAGGATAAACTGGAGTAAAAAAAATGTCTCTAGCTGCGGTAAACCTATGACTACACTCGGACTGAATGGAATAGTTGTAGACTATTATCCCCCAGTGCTACCACTGCGCGTGATCATAAAGCAACCGTCGGGATTAATTCCCTTCATCATATTATCTAGCTGATCGCCGGTTAGAGACACCAATAATATCTATCTGCTTCTCTTTACCACAGGAGAAATAAAAATAATTTGAAATGCATTGACGTCGGTCGACGTTAGGGACCGTCTATGAAGTCAATGCCGCTGCACGCTTCGACGCTACAGCCGAGTCGTAGCAACAACCTATTGCAATTTTTCAGCGTTTGGACCATTGTAGAGTTTCTCCTCTTTTGTTTTTATGGTTCTAAACAAATTTCATTCACATCGTCGCTCAGAAAACCATGTTACAAATACGTCGCAAATTGACAAGAATTATTGCTTTATCAACTAAGACTAATTACAATGCAAATGCTTTAAACGTTCTGTTTTTGTTATCCAGTCGGCATTTCATATATCGATTAGAATTAATTTCAAAAAATTCGTCAGTATGAGCATACAGTAAATTTGAACCACAATTATAAGGGATCATTGTTTGTTAAGAAACGGTGAAAATTGCATCGACCTTGTCTAGCAGACCTATTTTACATAATACTCATGTAAAATGAAATGCTACAATTATTGCAGGCGTGTATATATATATATACATTTCATTTTACACGCACCGTGCCACCATGACTGTTGTCAGTGAGATTCCAAGGCGCAATTGATTGGTTCAATATTTAGCTAACCCACAGCTCCTTTATTGAGCATCAAACAAAGTAACAGTCTATCAGACTTTATATATATATATATTTAATTCACCGACAAACTTGTATGATAGCATTATACAAATGAGAAGAAACAGCAAAACACAAATAAATAAAATATTAATCAAGGTGCGCATATAACATATAACATATAACATATAGTGCAGGTACAAAGACTTTATGAGCCTGGACGACAAAGTCAATTCAAACAGTCAACAAAAAGTACAAGACAATGAAAGAACCAGATACTCATCTAAACAAATGTTGGTATATTATTTAGGCATTCTGAGCTAACTAGGTAATTAGATAACTATTTTAGAAACGTAATGAATTGTGTTCATGTGAGCATTATGTACAGCTGACTGAAATAAGCTAGAAACATTGTAGTGAGATTCGTGAACGACGGTTTTCTAACAAGCTCTTTTCTTTAAAATGTTCACCCTGCGTGTTTTCGTATTTATTTGTCCATAATGCTGCATTTAGACACTGCCACAGGCTTCTGGGAATTTGAATATAGCCTGATTGACTTAATTATTCATTGCTATATTTTACTGCATATTTGACGAAAGGTCTCCTTGGTTTTGTTGCTTAGTGAAGCTGAATGAAAGGCGCTACGAGGCAGAAGATTCGTTGCGTCGTTGTTCTTTACTGCAACGTCACACGATCTGCGCAACTGGTTGGTGCTTCAAGCTTCACTAGTGCAAAACAGTTCATCCTCTTTCTCTTCTTTGTCTTGCAATTCTTTTCTTCTGTTTCTTCTTCTTTTCGTTCAGTTCTTGCAATTCTTCTGAATCTTTCTCGCTATTTTCTGGTTCTATAAACCGATGCCACGACAACGAGTGAATTGAGTTAGCAACATTTCCTTTATCTGCATTCAATTTAGCTCGAACTTGTGAAAATGTAACTAGATTCATATGGTTCATTGGAAATTTGTTCTGCTTCTTAAATCCTCAACTACATTTAAATTTCTAGGAGAAGGTTAGATAAAAAGAAAGTATGATATAGGTTTTATGTGTTTTAGTGTGTGTAAAAGGAGGCGGGCTTCATGATCCCTAAAACTGACGTAGTACCGTTCAGCTGCTGTTCTCGACCGCTAGTCGAGTGTACTGCTATTACACCTGAGCTATGTCAGTGCTGAAGATTAAATAAACAAATAAATCGCGACGATAATTATTTATAGCTTTTGTTTTGGCTCACTTTTAAACATCTATTCCAAGCAGTTTTCCTACTAATTGACGTCGAGTATTTCGAATTTATGAATATCTGTTTAATTCTACGCTTGAGATATCTACATCGATCAATCCTACATTGATAATGTAGATATTTGACGATGTTCAAAGTGAACATGGCTACATTGAGTCTATGTACATTTGAGATATCTACATTCATATTGTCTGAACTTGTTGACATTGTCTACAGCACGCCACATCCTGTCACAATTAAATCCCGAGCCGTCTCTTCAAAACAACGAATACCATACTGTTAATTGCCTAGAGATCAGTTAAACCACGCATCCCCTTTCTCCAGGGAAGCGGGAATATTTCACAATTAATGGAATGATTTACGAGTCAGGGTTGATCCGTTGACACTGGCGCGGACCTCCTCACGACCGTGCTTCGGTGATGACGTAATCAATCAATTCAACGTAACTGATCCCAATCCAGCTCGATATCCATAACTTACAGGTCTGTTCATTTCGTTTAGTCAAGTCCAAATGAAACTGAACTATTTCTGCGCATACACAGAAGCACGATTAATAAACGAACTGAATCGAAAATGTACAGGTAAAGACTTGAGGCCAAATCTGTAAAAAAAATCTTAGTTTTTGGGGCGAAATCTCTACAATATCTTTGCCACCTTTGCCACGTTTATTAATTCGCCATGTGAACCTGCCCTTAGAGATTCCCCTTCGATGCTCTCCAATGATGCTCAATGAGTAGTCTACTTGGTCCAGTGTGACGCCGCAAATCATTCAAACAAATGTTATCTATAGTCACAGCCAATATTGTGGAATATCTTTCTAAAATGACGATTAAGTCCACTGAATATTTTGTTATAGAACACATGTTTATTGCTTAGTATGACAGCTTATAAGGTCAACTGCCGATCTTAAATTGACTCGAAAACGTTAATCAAGGTTGAAAACAGAACTTTATTTAACTTCCAAAAGATGTAAAGAGGAACATGATTGCACCAGTAGGTAGTATCGATATCTCTCATTTTAATCAAGAGCATTGTAATTGTAGAACAGTTAGATATGGATCAAGTTGGACTCGGGTCGGGTCGACCAGACCCGGCACTCGCTGGTCGGGTCGGGTTGGGTCCGGTCGTCAGATTCGCATTTTTAGGAAATTGCGCGGATCTGGTCGGGTCGGGTCCAGATCTCAGTGGGTCGGGTCAAGTCGGGTCACAAAATCCTGATCCGTCTTGAACCGCGACAATTTTAGTCACCTTATCATGTCATTTTTTATTGATTTAAGATGTCCACTTTTTGTTTAAAATGCATACATTGAAGCTTGAATTTCGCGAGAAATATTTCCACGGCTGATTATACAAATACGTATGTATAACAATCATATTATCCAATACTCATTTACTAAATTTACACAGATTTATGAAAATGATAATAAAGTGTTAACATACGTGTTAAAATAAATTTTTTCAGACCTTTGGACCTAAGTGTCACAGTAAATTTCATTAAAAATTTTCAAGGTGTCCATCATCATAAAATTTGCTATTGTTGTCAGTTGCTTACAGGCCTAATTTGAACAAAGTTTATTTGATCAACGACACGAGGGTATAGCAGTTGTGTACACTTCATAATTGTTCCCAAATAAAATTATAATTTAATGTGCATCAGAATTAATCAACACGAAAAGTTTAAAGTAACAAACTCAAAAAAACATCCGAACTACATTTCTTACAAATTTCACAGAATTTTTTTACTGAAATATGTTTCAATTTATTTTGTAAGTGTCGCGGGTCGGGTCGTGTCAGAACGTCCGTGGGTCGGGTCGGATTAGATGTTCTGTGGGTCGGGTCGGGTCGGGTCAGATCAGAAAGTCTGTGGGTCGGGTCGGATCCTAAAAAGTGAACCTCGCACGACTCTGATATGGATATCGTTGACCACTCAGATCAGTAATAACGGGTAATACATTCTATGGAGTAGCGGCAAGGTCTATCACATAAGGACTCCATGATTGCAAGGTTTAAATCCAGGTTAGGAGACTGATGAGATTTATATCAAACGATATAATTTTGAAAAAGATCGCTACATCTAACTTCTGACCGGTTCTAACATCTCAACAATATGTAATAATCTATCAACGCTTCTATGAGTTACTGGAGAAAAAGAAGAATGCTTGAGGACAGCTCCTCATTGTTCACGAACGTTTCTACATGGAGATGAGAAGAAGCCATAAGCGCTTGACATGAGCTATTAAGGACTCTGCTGACTCTATGAGAAGAATATTCAGAATATTCCCCAGCGCTCCGTCCACATCGTGTTATTGATGAGTCCATAAAACTGTATCGAGTGCATGGAAAGAAGGGGACGGTAAACGGACAGAGAAACAGAGAAACAGAGAGA
>JAQFYQ010003134.1:0-10954 GCA_034694885.1 Buchholzia appendiculata
GTGCAATGAGCCTCGGCATAATTGTGGTAGCCCTTTAACCTGGTATTTTTACACCCACCTGGTATTTTAACCTGGTGTTAAGTGTTAACCTGGTAGCCTACTCACAAGAATCCATCATCTTTCATGATTCAAATTCCTATTCAGTAATGCCTATTCAGTATCCCTGCTTTTGCAGGCAGTAATGCCTGCAAAAGCAGGGATACAGCTTTAAAAGTAATTATTCAGAAATTTAAAGGTGTTTCGAAATGTCGACATATCCTTGAAACATTATTTGTCACGTTACAATGCTTGGGGGCAGGCCTTCGTCATCAAGGTGTTTGGATTTCGTTTTGTTGAAACTGACTCGACTGAGGTTTTTTGTAAACCTCCCATCTAAAATGTTAATGACTTCCTAAACAAAACTCGGAAGATAAAGGCATAACCCCCAGGAAATTACGCATTTTTCCTTATAAAAACCTTTTCGAAACCTTGATAACGAGCCATTTGAAAGAAAAATAGAAATTGAAGGGTTGAAGCCCAACGAAGTTCTCTCACAATATTTTAACGACCATTTTTCGTTCAAAATTTGCAAGTGGAGGTCAGGGAGTCAAAAAAATTGAAGAGGGTTCAAATTGACCCACCCCCTTCTGGAGACCTATAAAAACGCTGAAATTGTGAGTTATACGTCTGGGACGCCGTCCCATTTGCCTCCAATATGTGCAGCTGAAATGGATACCCTTAAATTAACGCCTAGGCATAATATAAAGTTACGAATTTTAGTCTTCTTGTTTGCAATGCAATCCAAATCAGATTGTCCTAAATCCTTGCGCCGACGCCTGTATTTTATTTCAAGTAGATCGCCATGCTGTATTTGCCACGATTAGAACGGCGCCGTTGTTTTACGATCACGTTTTAGTGTAGATCCTATCTGTAATAAATACCTGGAGTTTGGCGGGCAGAGGCGTTTTATGCCAACGTAATGGTCGCGTAAGCTTCACTGGAAATGCTCAAGAGGGATGTAAGGAGGGAAGAAAAGGAAAAGAGGTGGAATGGACTGCCTCTCAATGCGTCAAGTCACGGCTTCGCGTGGAAATCATAGAGAAATTTACGGCAATAACAAGACGTCAGGCCTACAGCAGTGTACTGTTTGTAACGACATGATATGCTTCGTCAAAGGCTTAATAGTGGGCCTGCAGTTGGGGCGCAACTTGAAACCCAAAAGTTTCACACCCCCAGGGCCCAAGGGTCCGCAAAATCTCATCAACAAGACAACTGTAATAGAAAAAATCGCATATAGCTTCTGAACATTTGAGTTTTGCCTAGTTGGGTACAGCTCAGGATCACCTATAGTTGTGTAAAATATTTCAGAAATAATGGTGTTTTTCAATTACATATGTCACAGATTAGTGAGCATTGTCACAGAACATAACAAATCTCCTGAAGTTTTAAATAGACTTACGATATATATGTTTGTGGATTTGGGGAGGGGGCGCTTTATTGGGGGGCGCTTGTGACCCTCGTGTGGTCTGTAACGGACTACTATGGTCAATTTTGGTCACTGACCGTTACGCAAGGGCGTGCCAAATTCATAGGCATAGTGGCTAATGAGTTCACCAATGAACTGACATCTCAAAGAGACTGTAACCAGATTTTTTTGGGGGATGACAATTGAAAATTGTTCTTATGACGAGCGGGGAGATGCTGAAAACAGAAAATGAATAAATTATAAAATCGTCTCGGAGTTCAACCCGTAACTTCCCTCCTCCTCCTTAAATACGGCCCTGCATCTCGGAAAACCACGCATCACAGTCTTAATGAAATATGACGCAGATGCATCCAGTTTGACCCTGGGGTGGAGAAGAATTCGGTCCCAGAGAGAATTGTTAAGCCGTTAGGGCGTTTATCCAAGCTTGGGAAGTAGGAAATCCCCTCTGTATCCTGTCTGCAGAGGGATCGTAAGCCTTGAATAAATGAGTACATACGTGTTGTCTAAAAACAAGGTCGATTTCTATTACGCTAACTAAGAACGACGAATTGGAATCAGTTAATATTAAAGAGGGCGCGTCAACCTGCAATTCTCCTTTTGGATAGTTCTCCTTTCGTCATCCCTTATTAAGGATCACACGGCAGTTTTGTCGCCTTGTTCTTGTCCCCAACAGGCGATGTACAATTATGTATCCGTAAACTAAGGACGTAAAAGCTCCAAAGCAAATCCATCACTGACTTGAGCATGGTTAATATTTTTACAAGTAATACAATTATGATTAAATTCACGGTTTTTGTTCATAATATTATTTTGAAGTTTCTTATGTCGCTAGGTGCGGGTCTCGGACTGTGTGTACTGTGTAGGCTTGCTGTCCGGGGACGTATTGGTACTGCGGCGATGTTTAGTTCCTGGAGGAGACTGCTGCAGCTTGGTCTATTCACATCGTAAGCACTTGCGTAGAGACAAGGCGTACGTAGCACGGTTATTCTTTTTCTCTGTCTCGGTCTGTCTGTCTGTCTCTATGGCTGTCTCTTTGTCTCTCTATCTGTTCGTCTGTCTGTGTGGTTCGTGCTGAAGAGCTGAAAGAGTATGCAGTGTGAATGCGTATTCGTCTAGTTCTCGCCTCTGAGTAGTCTAGTGAGTAAATGAAGTACTAGTACTAGGCTGGTGGTATAGGGGTAGATGGGAGGTAGATGGGGAGGGGGCGGTGGTGAAGATGGAGGGGGTACATGTGGGAGGTAGTGATGAAGGGGGCGGTGGGATTGGGGGGCCAGGTCGGCGCACCGCGGTTACCTCGTTGAGCAACATTATGATTACTGACTGCAACCGTTCAGTACAGGCAAATTTATTTCTCGTTGGCCTGAAGACTAGCCTAGTAGTAGTAGTAGGTTGTTTGCAACGTTGCGCTCTATAGCGAGGCCTACAGAACTGTTTCTGTGTTAAATGATGGGATGTTTAAAACTACTAGATGAGCTTTAAAACACCTAGATGAGTCAGTAACTTTATTGAAAAATAGATCAAGTTGCGAGAATTACTGAAGGTTTTCAGTCTACCTCAAAGTTCAGTCTGCACCTGAGCAGCTTCATGTACTTGTTAGGTAGTAAATACCCCAGCCGAGAAATTAACACGCGACTGTATACCAAACGCTTCAGTCTGGAACTAGAGGATTAAAATGAAATTACAAATCTGAAATCAGTGTCAAGGTTTGGATTAGAAACGATCAGTGGCGTCGATTTGTTAAAAAAATTGTTCGGGACGAGCGAGCTTTTCCTCGGACGACTGGCGAGCGGGGGGGGGGGGTGTCGAAGATCCGACAATTTTTGACGAGCGGGAAGGGCCCGGAGGGGTGGCGACGGTACAAAATGTTTTACGAGCGAAGAGGTGACGACGGTCCAAAAAATTAGAAAATTCTGACATGCGGGTGGGGGAGGGGGTGGCGATGATCCAAAAAATTCGTCGGGTCATGGTTGGACATGAACCAAATTTTGGCTGGGACATGTCCCGACCACGTAAAAATTTGGTAGGGACGTGTCTCGACCGTCCCGACCGCGATAGACGCCTATGGAAACGATACATCAACTTATGCTTCACAGTACATATAATAGTTTTACAGTTTGTTTGCTTGAAGCCACAGCAAGGGGGTAATACTCTTAATCAGCTTAATCGAGGATAAATGCAACTGAACTGTAAAACTATTATAATATAGACAATATATAGGCTACATTTTAAACTACATCGTAATTCAGATGTTTTTCCGAAGAGTTTGTCATTGGACGCTGTATGTGTCAGTTTTTTACTTTTTATTTTTAAGATTCATGCAATAACAAATGTATATAAGTATACTATAATATTTAATTAGCGTGGATGATACGTTAGAATTTTGACCACAAGCTGCGCGGTATATAATTGCCGCCACGTGTTAATCCTATGATTGGTAACCTGGAATTGCTGGTATGTTCAGTTGCGGACATTATTGCGTAGTTACTATTTAATCTATGCGTGCGTGTAGATTAGAACTTATACTGCAATGTAATCGGTCAAAGAACTTTCCTTTCCGTAGTAGAACGAGAGTAAATACGGTACCGGCGCAGATATTTACGGGCATATGCATCGTGGCATTGAATTGCAAAATAATATAAATAAAATTGTAATAAAATAAGTAATAAAATTGCAATTACTAAGAAATATTAATCGTGTTTAATTATTAGCCACAAAGCAAATAGTAAATTAAATGCGGCATAGAGTAGCTGTTTTTTTCAATTAGTAACTCTCTGGAGTAACTACTTGTTTTCAAAAATATACAGTATTTATCTTGTGAACTTCGGTAGAACAGCAAGCAGGAGCTTAATTAAGTTGTTGGCCTATCTATCTCACAGGATTACAGTGTGGTAATATTCCATAACTACTGGTACTACTATTTACATTATAAGACCTGAAAATATTGAAATGTATAGCATAGGCTTCGATTCGTCGAATTTTGGAAATTTGTTTAGTTTATTTGACATTTAAAGAATAATTAAAAACATCGCGGTTTAAATCCCGAAATAAAAAATGTATAAAAGCTCGTTCACAATTTTAGAACGGCAAAGCCTCCCCCTCCCCTCCTAAATGAAATCTTGACAACGGGCCTGCCTCCTCTCCGTAAGCATCTGTTAGTCAGTAGCATAGCCTACATTGCGTGGTAAAAGTTAATGACGAATTATCAGATGTTGCAGTTTCTACTGTTATTTTGTGCAGGTCACGCAGAAGCGACGGATAGTATCGGCTGTATCTGACGATAAATTCAACTTAACTACTACAGTGCTGCAGCACACCGGCTATTAGCAGCTCTGTACACTCGCTTGCGTAACGTTACATACCGTACATTCTAGTTGGAATACCGTAGCACTACTGTACACTCATCCCGAGTGTTTACATTGGTGCATTACCGTAGGCGTGCTATAATACACCGTACTAGGTGTGGCTGTCGTTACAGAGTTCGGTACGCAATACGGACTTCTACTACTTCTGTTAATTACTCATTTCGATTTAACTCAGAATTACTGCAATAATTTGAGGTAAGTGATTTGCAAAAAATAATTTGTATTTATTTATTTTGTACTAACGGTTAACATTTGCTGCTGGTTTTATTTTTGCATAATTTTTTTTGCTGTCTATTGTTGCTGCTGTTTCTTCTGTGATTGTTCTTGATGCGGCTGTTGTTTTCTGTTGTTATGTTTGTGGTGGTTGTTGTTGTGGTTTATGCTTAAACCTGTTGCTACTCATTGTTGCTGCTGTTGTTGTTGCTGTGGCTGTTGCTACTCACTGTTGGTGTTGTTGCTGTGGCTGTTGCTACTCACTGTTGGTGTTGTTGCTGTTGTTGCTGTGGCTGTTGCTGTCGTCTATTGTTCTCGATTCCATTTATTATTGTATATGTTTTCACGTGTTGTCAGATGTTTCAATTAACACGTACTGTATGTAACAGGTCCTGTATAATTGGCGTGTAGTAATTATCTCTCTTTAATTGCCTTTGATTGCTCCACATAGACTAACTACTCGAACCAGGTTTGCGCCTACTCACTTATACTTATACAATTGACATACAGGACATTTCGCATGCGCATATGTTTAATAACAACAGTAAAAATCGTGAAATCATAGTGTCTGGCTTAAAAGAGAACTTCAGTAAATATATTCTTCGCCTCGTTTTATTAGAATTTTTATAAAAAATAGTGTACAGAAAAGTGTTGGATTTTCTTCGGGCAGTAAAAACTATGATGAGAAATGTCACCAATCTGATGTAGATATATCTTCATTGTCGCACAGCTTTATACAATTCAACTCTGTGACAAATAATCATGAGACTAATAAGCAGCTCGTCTATGCTAGATGAATCTAAACTACGATGCTGAATTGGGGAATGAAAGAATGGATTCAAGCAGGACCGTAGCCAGGATTTTAATTGGGAGCGGGATTTGACTTCCAAAATTTGCTGACGACCTTTTTCAAAAATTGTCATTTGGGGAAGCTTCACAAATGAATAAAAAATCACAAAACATCATAGATTTTACAAAAAATGTCGGGGTTATGACCCTAAATCCGACATTAAAAGGAGTTATGACCCCGTTAAATACGGCCTACGCGTTCATGATGGGACAGTATTTGAAAGCGGATATTGAAAACCCCTTTCTTACCTTGAATCGTTAGCACGGTCTACGCATTGCTCAGGCTGCACTGATTTCTAGGAAGTTAACCTGACGAGGCTGGAAGGCATTACGTAGGCAGCAGCAGCAGGCTTGCCTTGGAATGAGGAACTGAGGGAGCCTCGTTGTGGTAGGAGTTATGAAAGTTTGCATCCACAGACAGACAGCTGTTCAGATAGCGCCAGTGTTGATGGAAGACAAGCAATGCTGCACTACAGCATCTGACGTTATTTATGCAGTCTATTCGCTAGTTTTCTGCCGCTAGATTCTAGTGGTATAAAAAATAATTTCCATTCATGAAGTCGAGTTGATAATTCTAAAACTATTACACAAGTTTGCAGGGTTATGGTAGATGAAACGATGATAGAAAGTAAGAACTCACGCAAGGCTAGTAGACAAAATTGAGAAGCTTACATAGAGATAAATATGGAGAGAGATTGATTGATTAATTGACTGATTAATTGATTGATTAGTTGATGAATTGAATGATTGATTAATTTATTGGTAAATTTATTTATTTATTAATTTCATTGATTGGGACTCAACGGCACGTCAGCACATATAAGCTATATTGTGCCTTCGGCTGGTAAATCATAAACATGAGAGAGAAAGAGAGAGAAAGAGAGAAGTAGACAGAAAGAGAAATAGAAAGAGAGAGAAAGAGAGAGAGAGAGAGAGACAGACAGACAGACAGACAGATATCAATCCCACGTATGTATTTGCATATGTACTTGCATTTCATAAGATCTCGAACACTCTTGGCAACTCCTTTCCGGATCTTTCCTGTACCTTGGGAGATTTTTCTGACGTCACTTGTTACGTCACTGTTACGTCACTGTTACGTCACTATTACGTCACTGTTACGTCACTGTTACGTGGATGAAAGCTAGGAGAATTGTTTGTTTGGATGGGTGAAGACAAGCACGGATTACAGCTGGCGGCATTCTTGACTGGTGTCAGGTTTGGCAAGGCAAGGCGCATAAACACACGTGCTCTGCTGGCGCTGTGCTGTACAGGCTTCGCTCGTCTCAATATTAAACAAAACCGATCATCGTCATCAGCTATCAACACAAATCTGATGTTTTGTCGAACTTCACAGAGGTGCTGAGCCGTCTGCTACGTGGAATTTAGCCGTTCTATGAGTAGGATTGAATGGGATTACCTTACCGATGCCTCAACTCATATAGAATATAATGGGACAAGTTGAAGTGCGCTCTTCTAAATGTTTTTTATGGGTGCTAATCCCGGACTAGTAATCCGGAAATCGGTGAAAGGCGGACGGGGGAAGAGTTGACACCGTTGAGATATGATCTGTGCTTAAAATGCTTCGAAAGCCGTGGACGCGAGTAAATAGTGAAGGTGTGCTTGTAAAGGAGCAAAGAGCATGGCACTTCATGCCATGTCTTCTTCCTATATAAGTTAGTATATTACAGTTCTGAAACGATGGGTAAGAAACTTGACTGAGTGAAGGGAAAGGTGGATGGAGAGAACGTCTGATGACGTCATGATGCAGTCTTAGCAGCCACGCAGATGAACCAGCTTTGAATCATAAAAGAAGAATCTTCGAAGAATCTTGGTAGTGAGTTGGAAGTGAGGAGAAGTCAGGTTAAAGCTCATAATTAGGAGTCGCGCTTGTGATTTGACAACACTTTTTAGGAAACATGGATTAATGGTTTGAATGGTTTGCCTGAGTAGTCAATTTGTTTGATGTGTCGATACTGGAAGACTGGAAAGACCCGAGAACAACAATCAACCCGCTGTGCAGAAAAACAGACTACAAGTGATGTATTTCTAAAGAATGAAAACTGAACCGAAATCCATCAAGAAAATGTCGAGAAATAGTGGCATGTGCCGTGTGACTTGTGACATATGACGCGTGACACATGACGTGTGACGTCTGACGTACAACGTGTGATTTATGACGCGTGACGCGTGACGTGTGACGTCTGACGTACGACGTGTGATGTGTGACGTGTGATTTGTGACTTGTGACGTCTGACGTCTGACGTCTGACTTATATGTGACGTGTGTTCTTCGTGGTCTGAACGAATAATTGACTTCTGAAACCAACGATTTCATTAGTAACCGTCTTTGACATAACAAACTTTGTCGATGTAAGTTTACAATACCTTTAAGATCTGCCTCAACAATATCAACAGCACTGGCGATATGAATAATTTACCTCCAGATGGATGGGGGGAGGGGCGTAGTGTTGTTCTGTTCGGACTCATTTTGACGTCATTGTCTCACCGACTATCTCCGCCGTGCGGCCAGTTACCCGGACAATAAAGCATTCCATTATTGATTCAAAGATTGCCGTACCTGTAGATTTTAAATATTCAACTCACGTGGTAATTAATGATCCAGCGCTGGCTTTTACATAATTTTAATACCCTGCAGAACATGTGTTCCCTTGAGCTGTTTTCGAGTGTAATTTCTACTGGTGTAATATTCATGATGGGTGTTATTTATTTGGAGATATCTAATTATTAGCTTTTATTGATACGGCTTGGTTGGACTAACAAACATCGCCTGACGTATGATTATTATACGTTCGCATTCTGTTATGGCCGTCATGAAAAATTAATTTCTCGGCTTGCCGCACTTTAATTAGAATATAGACACTGGGGAAAGGTTTTTATTGCAGTAATTAATTATTGCTTGATTCACGTATACTCAGTTGGTGGAGGCGATATAGATCGGGTATTGACCGGGCTCCGGGCTCAGAACATTGCCCGCCGGCGCTGGTTAACACCGGCAGTGAGTTTAAAAATAGGAATATGCCAGGTAGCAAAATTGTACTTGTAAAACGACTTTTGAACTGATGCTGGATATTATGTATATTTTGTGGTTATATTTGGTTGTCGATATGATTTTTTTTTAAATAAAGCATTTTCTTGGTGCTACGGAAATTAAATTTGGCATTGCAAGAAAAGGCACATGCCACAATAATGCTAACTATCAAAATACGTTCTTTAATGATGTTTGTCAATGGGATTGTGCTGACAAAGCATTATTTATTATCCTACTGAATCGTCAGCATGAGATTTATTCTATTATCACCGAGCTACTGATGGTACCAGGTCATGCTATGAGACGAGAAGGTCCTTGCGTCTTGACGCTAACGAGGACGGCTGTTTTCTTAAGTTTCTATGGAGAAAAGATGATTGTATGATGAATTGCCTGTCTGCCGTTATAAAACACGGTGAAATAATGGACGAGGGGTGAGATGGGTAGGGGCGGGGAGAGGGGTAGGGTGGGAGGGGGATGAGGCTAGCTGGTATAATCCAGCTACTGAAGATGGGACCTGTACTGCTGCTGCTGCTAGTGCTGCTACTGCTACTGCCTCTGCTGCCTGTGATGTTTTTAGATAACGCATCGATCAAGTCGACTTTTTCCTCAGATATCCCTGGCTTCAGAATCAGATGCAATGCGCTGTTTGAAACGTCCTTCCGGTTCCCACTATTGAATTTGTCTAGCGGGTGTTTGGCTCTCGTTAGTACAGCCACACGCGTGTTTGGCTCTCGTTAGTGCAGCCACACGCGTGTTTGGCTCTCTTTAGTACAACCACACGCGTGTTTGGCTCTTGTTAGTACAGCCACTTGCGTGTTTGGCTCTCGTTAGTACAGCCACACGCGTGTTTGGCTCTCCTTAATGCAGCCACTCGTGTGTTTGGCTCTTCTTAGAACATCCCCAGGTGCCTGGTTCTCGTTACTGTTTAGTACAGCCACATTCGTGCATGTCTGTCTTTAATGTGGCACGTGCTTATCTCTCATTAGTTTAAGAGAGTTTGGCTAGTGTGTCTGATTTGACTGAAGTCTGTTTGTATTCCTCGCTATAGTTGTTCGACATCAATTCATCGCAATATTTTATATTGTGCTGACAATTACAACTGACCTGAAGCCGGGCGGTTGGTGTGATTTATTATTTTATCCTGTGTAAATTCACACAATTTTTCAGCTGAAAATTGTAAGAATTGTGTTAGTATTAGAACTGTAGTAGTGATAATTATTTTGCAACAAATATCGGCTTTTGTTGTTGGTAAAAAATGGGCCAACTGTGCGTGAAAATGTAACGCAGTACGGCGTCATTATAAACAATACGACTGTTTACATGACAAAGAATAGGTGAGAAAGATTTCGTAAATAACGAAGTGCAACTAATGAATTCCTGGATTCTATTATTTGTCCAATCCGCGATTTCATGTAATAAATGCTTCAACGGCATGTGAATATCTAACGTGTTGTGACGGAATCTATGTTGGGGCAAAGTTGTGGCTAGTGATCTTGGTTTTGGTTTTGGTTTTAAAGTATAGTTCGGGTCAAAGCTAGAGCTCGGGGTTAGGATTTTGTCTTGGCACCTTCTAGTTGTTTCAATAACTAGTTTATAGCTCTTTGTTTTCTGAAGTTCCTCGCCCAAGGTATTTATCAATTCTTATGCAAGTTGCATATTTATGTTGGCGTTTCGCTCCTGGAAAGAATTGTTGTGGTTTTGGGACCGTCATGCTGCGTCGTGATTGGTCCGTGAATTTGTCATGGCTTGGGTTTCCGCGTCAGTGATTGGCTGGAAGTGGTTGGTTCTGCCTGTCAGGCTGGAAGATTGGAGAGCGTTTCTGGAAAGGAATGAGAGGGCGGAAAGAAACAAGGAGATCTTGAGAGGCGACCATTTTGTCAACATAAAATCACATTCTTTTGCCTAATTTTTCCAGGGAATTTTAGCCCATACCTTTCCCCCGGCATAGCTAGCCTGCCGGTGTGCTTTTGAAAGATCCTTCAGATATAACCCTGCTAATTCCCTGGACAACTCC
>JAQFYQ010003135.1:0-10954 GCA_034694885.1 Buchholzia appendiculata
CCCTGCTGCTAGCTATCTTCACTAATAGAAGGCACAAGAAGGCAAAGTCTACAATGCAATTCTGAAAAAAATTATTTGGAGCGATTTTGAGTTTCTAGTTACTCCCGAGTTTAGACTCTTGTATCTAGTTTAGATGTGCCGTGGCTTCTGGAAGCAATGATTAATACGTTCCGTTAGTTTGACATCGATTCTGTTTATCAATGTGCGCGGGTCACGGACTCGAAAATTCAAGTTAGGTTTCTGTGGATATCAGAAGGTCATGAGATCATGAGAGAATTAGCAGCCTTGACATCCATAAATTCAAGATTTCTAAGATCATTCTGTTTCATGATATCAGATTCGCGCCTATACTCGTCTCTGCTGTAATGGCATACATTAAAATGTATCAGCATTAGTGGATGATCAAAACTAAGCATACTATGTATGTTATAGATTCATAGTCTGTGAAATTTTAACCGGTGTTCCGGTGTACTGCACCGGCTCATGGATGTCTCTAGAATTTACACGCATTATATTCTTTCATAGACTGACAAATTGTAATTGCTTCAAAAGTAAGTTATTTGGGTTTACATTACATTACATGGGTTTACATTACATTTTATTGGTTAATAAAAAGTAGAGGCTCATCAGATTAATACTGCTGGTATAATCTGATGTCTATGTCGATCATCGTACCAAATTAAGCACCAATCATTTTGTCAAACCATAGATTACACAAACTACAAGGAAACAAATATTATACTTGAGCTCATTAAGTTGTAATTTCGTAATTGCGTTGATGTGATTTACAAAAATCATAAGATTTAACATGAGATTTAACACTGAAAATCCACAGCATCTTTAGATTTAAGTAGACCTATATCTTCGCTTAGAATAAACACGCTTGGTTAGTTCGTTATTAACTTTTAGGTTAACCATAATTAGTAGCCCACTATTAATATTAACTTAAACAGCATTCTTTACTATTTTTAATTTTAAAATGTTTCGTGTAACTAATTCTACGGCAGAAGATTTGTTGTATAATATAGAGCTCAGCTGATTTATGTTATTGTTTACAAATTTCATCTAATAATATGACGTCATAGTTAAAAATTTAATTTCTCCGCATTCTGATCAGTGTTATTTACCGTCGATGTGTTTTTGTCATGCTCGGCCGCACCTCGCGAGAATTTTGTGAGGCTCGCGATTTCAATCATTTACTTGCTTCTATTATTTGAATCTTAAATTCAGGCTGCAAGTTTAGATATTAATCACGCCGTCTATAAATTAATAATACTCCAGATTCTAGGATGCCACAATACTTTAATTATCTACCTCGGTCCTTTCCATGCTCGAGCATACATCCTTCAAATATGGACTATTTAATAAAAGCTAGGCACATGTGGCCAATTTCAATAAATGATAGTCAACGTTTAGGATTGTGCACATCTTTGACAGCTTAGTCTAATGGCATTTGGTGGTTTATTGGAAAATTGTATGAAGCTAAATGAGTAAATTCTCGCATGTTCGGACTCATCACAAATTGTGCAAATCGTGGAAAATTCAAATAACATCGGACAGAATGCGATTGTAAACAAATGCTGAAATATTTCTTTAAACAATTTACAAGTTAACATATAATTTACAACAGACGGTGCAAAACAAAGGTAGAGAAAATAAATTTGATAAATTGCAGGAAAAAAATTGTGATTGTTATTACAACACATTTTCACAAAATATTTCAGGATTTAATACGAGTCCAAATAATATCATCGCACAACAATACAAGTTAAAGACAATCATATATTTATAAGATATCACTGAACTTAATGTACACAATACCAATATGAGATAGATGAATTAATTGGGACAGTTGGTTGCTTCATTTTCACACTGCATTATACTATCTTCAAAAAGTAATCTATCAAACTGATCATCAATATTCATAATAATCCACAGACTATCATAAGAGTTTAATTTAAAGCAATGAATTCTACCAATTCACATGTTGAATACAATGAAATATATCAGTAAATATTTTCAAAATAAATGTCGCACTCTAAAAATCAACCAATTAAATAGAAATTACAGCATGGAAAAGTGTAAGCGGAATCAGAAGGCCTATATTTGAAGTAGTGGTTTGTCCAGGACCTGCTGCAACCCTCACTACGTACACTTTCTCTCTGTATCAACCACACATCTAAACACATGCACAATCTGCTCAATACACACGAGACAAAGTCAACAGCAAAAAGTGTTTCTAAACACGAACTAATGGAAAAACATAATGGATAAAATGCACACAACAACAAACAACAAAATTACACAATACAATATGTATATACAACATATAATAATCTCAATCCAATTCTTACAATTTAGCATACTATATATGCAGTATGTATAATCTGGCATACAAATATGCTACATACAATCATATAGCATACATATCTGCTAAAATGCTACAAACAATATATACTATATACGCTATATACAATATACAGCGTAACAGCGATATACAGCATCGGTGTTTATTTGAAAACGCAAAGATTACGTGTAAAATGACCAAGAAGAGTACGAAAGTTCTTACGCACTTCCACGCTGGAAGTTCGTTTATTAGTTGATGTGACTTATCACACAAGAGATTGTAGACAAGCTTTCAGAGCTGCAACAGATCGACGGAGAGAATAATGTAACACAAAGTCAGAACATCTCTTCTCAACTCCCTACCACTAACATTTCAACTTCATCTGTCATACCTAATATTCAATCATTCATCGCTCATCATTCACTCCATCATGCACAACAACTGCCAAACATTCCGACTGAACTGCTTTCTTCATACTACACGGGAACTGTGATTATGACTGTGTGATGAGAACTGTGATTATGACTACATGCTGATAAGTACTGTGATTATGACTGCGTGATGATAAGTACTGTGATTATGACTGTGTGATGATAAGTACTGTGATTATGACTGTGTGATGGTAAGTACTGTGATTATGACTGCGTGATGGTAAGTACTGTGATTATGACTGTGTGATGGTAAGAACTGTGATTATGACTGCGTGATGGTAAGTACTGTGATTATGACTGCGTGATGATATTACAGGTGACTACTGCAACAATGACTGATGACAATGACCATAACTGCAGACAACGCGAGGGTTAAAATCAGCCGCCAGAGATCGCCTCTGGGTTTTTGGAAATTGAATTGTACGCCACGATTCCCCACGAGCTATGTAACACAATGGCTCCAGCAAATCTTATGATAGAGGCCCGGATGCTTGCTTCAGATCAACGCTCATATTTCATACGATTCTGAGCAGTGAGCAAACCATACAGATTAATGAAGATACATAGAGTACATGACCCAACATTGACCCAACTTGATCCTGTGATGAAACAGTGTGACACTATGCTGACATAGTATGACACTATGATGACATAGTATGACACTATGATGACATAGTATGACACCATGATGACATAGTATGACACTATGATGACATAGTATGACACTATGATGACATAGTATGACACTATGATGACACAGTATGACACTACGATGACATAGTATGACACTATGATGCTCTGATAAATACAAAGACATTGTAATGATATGACCCTGAGACCAAGTCTGACCCTGCGATGACCTATTATAACCCTGCGATGACCTACCATGACACAGTAACTGTTCCCCCATCCATTAGCTGATAACAAAACTATCACTACACTATATAGCTACAATAATCAGCAGCAGAAAAGTAAATCTAACGTCAACTACATTCAAACAAGAATTGCCATAAGATTGTAGGTTACAGCATACAATTCTAACTGTATGTACAAGTTCAAATTTCTGTCGCAAAAACACATACACACATGCGAAACATTCATCCCATAGATACACTGATCGATAAAACTGGAGCGCTCTGTGGCATACAAGACACTGCTCAGAAGTGGTGCTTTAGAGCATGTGGAATTCCATACATTTCTAGCACAGAAAGAGCACATCCTACTATTGCAATGCACTCCTGCCTAAACTACATCATACAATGTAATCGATAAGATTGAGCAAAATTAATGTCAGTTTTGTTTGTTTCGGATGGATTAGTTGTGCAGCGGATCTGGAACTACAAAATCAGGAAAATTTTCAACCTGCAATTTATGATCTTCAGAATCCCATGTGTACGCTCAGTCGTCAGAGCATGCGTTTGTACAAATGAAATCAAACTATTTGTTACATCAAGCATAGCAACACAATCAAAAACTAATCATGGCAGCACGTAGACCAATCACACGTTAATTATACCAGCATTTTAGTTCAACTCCCTTCCTGATGAACTAATATAGCTGAAATTAATCTAATCCAGTTTAGTTGATCATGTGACCACAAATGATGCACATTTCCTGACTATAGCATACAATGTAAAGCACAAACAACTGAGACTGATATATTCTGATGTGCGAACAATTCAACTACAATTTAATGACACACTACATTTATTTATTTTACAGATTCCAGATTGCATCACACAGTGGATGTATTCTAGATACAGAACTCACTTAATCAAACAACAAATCAACAGTGTATTATGTCAATTGGCCTAAAAGTGCAACAACAGATTATAATAATAGGCTAGAATACTGTAAGTAGGTAACAACAGCAGAGACTTCCTATCCACAAGCTATGCTGAAATAAATGTAATGATGATGAAATACAATATCATATGATATAATATGATGTATATCATATGAAATACAATATCATATGAAATAGAATATCATATGTTGAATGATGTAACGCCTGAAATACACAGCTCGAGATATTTAATTACTAAAATATAAACTGCACTACAGATGCTAATCTCTACATGTACGAGGCATATCGAAGAAACGGATCATGAAGTAGAAGTAGAAACAAGCAGCTGATTAGCACTAACCACTGCAGTTTGAGTTTACATGATAACTAGCTGTCAGGAAACACGCCTGGGGTTAAGACCTCGAGATTGACATTGACTGAACTGTCAGAGTTCAGTCTATGAGATAGAGCTACTGAAGAATTCAGTCAATCCAAAATGAGCTCCTGAAGATTTCAGCCTGTACGAAAGAGTTACTAAAAGTTAAGTCTGCAAGAAAAAGCTACGGAACAGTTCAGTCTGCGTGAAGGAGTTCTGTAAGAAAGATCATAGGACATAAACGCTTGCGTGAATTCCAGAAACGACAGCGATGTGCACAAATCAGTGAGTGCATTATAGCGATGTGCATTGTTAAACTGTGAAAGGTCCTGCATTGTCTGGTACAGAAAGGTCTTGCATTGTCTGGTACAGAAAGGTCTTGTCTGGTACAGAAAGGTCTTCTCTGGTATAGAAAGGTCTGGTACAGCATTGTCTGGTACAGAAAGGTCTGGTACAGAATGGCACAGCAAAGAGGTTGATGACTTAATGCTCCACGAGTACTTGAGCTAATGTACACAGCTCAGTTACACTACTCCCAAATGAAGAAACAATTCATTATAATAATAATGCGCAGGCGTGCTCAATATTACAAGCAACATACGCAAGATCAGAAGACTAGACGCAGCTATAGCATACTTGTTGTACTACTGAATATTGTGCAGAAAATCTATGCTAGAATAATTGCGAGACTGCATCAAATAATGTGCCTAGATAAAACAAATACATATTAGTATTGCGAATAGCAGTAGCACATAACAAGGAGTTAATCTTGAAGAGGACATGTAATGTTAACGTTACTTAGTTGGCATAATGCCCTTGAACACACGAGTCCAATCCAGTAGTGTTTAACACTAGAATTATCATCTGTTTAAACCAAATCATAAGATCAAAGTTGATCTGTGATTATATACATAATGGTTTATACATTCAAGCCATGAACTAATATCTAAAGTTAAATTAAGAAATAGGACAGTACGGCTCAAATATACAACTGACACATTCTTCAACATTGATGAAACACGCGTTGTATGAATTGTATGAATATAGAGCACAACGGCTTGCATAAAGCTGTAGAAATTGAGGTTTAGCTTGCATAATGCTTATAACTCAAGTAGCTTAGGCCTAGCTTGCTTATACAAGACAGAAGGTTAGAATTAGCATACCCGAAAGTTGCACAAGTTTAGGACTACCTCGCTAGTTGTTTGGGTTCAGTTTGATTACACGCTGAACTAATTTCAGTTGTAAAAATGAGATTACACAACCCACTAAATGTCGTCAAGCTTGTACCTACATAAAGCCTCTGTACCTTCAAACATCACGTACCAAAAACAATACGTGACAAACCTATAAACTAAGAGAGATGTGTCTAAACGCTATGTCATGGAAGAGCAATGTACATGTGCCTGTATTCCTACCGGCACGTAATGACAACACATACAATCAATGTACACACCAACATCTCCATCATCCAGGCGTCAAGCAGCTAGCTTAACAACGCATGTCCTTATCATAACTACTACAGACAGAGTTATCTACATAGCACATACACTCCTTGTAAGCTAAACAGAATTAATGTTTATTTACACCGTAACGTTATTTTTAAATAATCACATATATGTAGTGTGAATTATTATTGTCGCTACTATCAACTTTTTTAAAATTTGCATGAAAACCTTGACTCCCTTTAAACTACTGGCAACTTGCCATCAAAGCAATGGACCATGTGAGCACTCAGTAATAAAGATACAACCTCATTTGAATTACAATAAATAGATAAAGTAATAAAAAATTACAAAAAATAAATAAATAAATAACAATAGCAGTACTACTACTACTTCTATCACAACTACTACTAATAAGAGTGCTAATAATGTAATAATAAGTAGAACAATTCACAATAGATTGAAATAATAATAACAAATGAATAATAAAATAATACCACATTACACTAAATTGCAAAAGATAATAAAATATCACACAATGAAAGAGTGCAGTAGCTTTTTACATCAATATACTCTTTCTCAGTATAAGACAAAACATACACATTACAAGCATTGTATTAAAAATCAAATTAATTACAAATAGACACTGTTGCATGAAAATCATACAATTGTATCTATCGCACTTTATTGTTTAATTAATTAATTACTAGCTTTCATTAATGAATAAATATTTGCAGGATTGAGTTTTTAGTTTGTTACTGCTGTTCATTAACTATTTCCGCATTAGTATTTAAGCATTGCACAACCTCTGCTGTACGTTTCTGAAAGCAACAACGGGATTTCAAAAGAACAGAAAAAAAAACAAAGACCACTTGGTAACACCCCAATTAGATCCATCCATCAGTAAGTTTTACCAGGAAGTAACTTGTTAAAATGTACTCTAATTTCTTCTGATGAGTGGCTAATTTAACATGGGAAAAGCTATATGTCTCTCCATTTCACGCCTCTGATTCAGATTTTATTGTTGAAACCTATGCATGTTATCAAGTTTGTATTGCATTTTATTTACTAATTACACTAATGAACATACTTTTCTTCATTGCAGTGCATTCCCCAAGGTTATAACACTCAGTAGATATCTGTAAGTAATAGGTCCTGCATGAACCTACTTCTACTATGACTACATGACTACAATGAACAGAAGATACCTACGCCTTTCAGCAAGGAATCTCCTTACAGCATGCACGGTGTGGCGACACGACATTGTATGTACAGACAGAATCACAGGATTTATTAAATGCTCTTCGATTATACAAACAAATAACTCCGACAGCACATACAATATCTTTAGAATATCATCAACATATCCAAAGATTTCTTACCCAATGCCTTTCACAGCAATACCTCAGAGACACAACAGCGAACCAGTCACATACTATCACACACAATCTACCGATGCTCGATCACAAAGCATCATACAACACACACACTTCTATTTTTAGTATTTCAAAACAATTCGCTTTTGAATTTATTTCATCAACCGTATATCTTGGTACATACAAATATATCATCGTCTTCATATATTTATTCCTGTGCTTTTAATGCACACCTCTGTATTCTTGTTCACCAAGGTTGTTCGCAGTAATAAAAGCATGACACACTCAAGCACTTATTCAGCTAAATCTTCCAGTTTTTCTCCACAAGACCAAACACGTTCATCTTCATGTCATACAAGAAGAGCGACATGAACAAAGCATACACTCATCTACACATCCCTCTCACTTCTACTCTACATCAAACGGACACACCACACAACTAAAAATTAATCTTGCATTCTGCATACTATACATGCTCAAAAAATAAATAAAGAGCATTGTAAACAAACGTGGCTTCAGACTAAGAATGATTTATGAATGAAACTTATGATTAATTACAGACTGATATCGAGTAGTGCTGGCATAACAACATACTTGGAGTGAGAAATAATATTAGGATCAAGAAAGACAAACAACGCTCTCTGATAAAATATCAAACTTTATAAAGTGTTAAACAGTCATGCAAAGGAGGCTCTGGAGTAGGCAACCAATTCAAGTAAGCAGAACGCTTGGTAAGCTTGATGGTAAGCATGATGGCAAACATGGTGGTAAGCTTGATAGTAACCTTGATGGTAAGTTTGGTTGTAAGCTTCATGGTAAGCATGATGGCAAGCTTGATAGTACGACTGATGGTAAGAATGATGGTAAGGTTGCTGGTAAATATGATGGTACACTTAATGGTAAGCTTGAGCTGATAATAATGGTTACACTTCCCTCCAATTACAGTGAAAGAAGATGATTGTGAAATCACATAATGAAATAGAATTAAAATGCCATTATGTCGGTAAACAGCGTGCAATAAGCGTGGAATGCTGAAACTTCTTACGATTAACGCAACTTAGCACGTAAAATTGCGCAAAAATCCTGAACTAAAATTAACAAAAAATCTGAAATAGAAAATTACCAAATCTTAAAATCAGCTAATTTCAAATTGGTGTCATACGGTACTCACAAAAGGTGAGCTTCGGCAAAAGCTTTTTGAAAAAAGTAAATATTCGTTAAAATTAGAAAATGCTTCGATTAGTCCGAAAAGGATATTTATTTGTTAGAACTATGATGCTCAAAACAAAATAGCAAAATGCTAGAATGTTCCCCGAGTCATAAACTAAGATAAATCATTTTAACGAAAGAAAACCAAAACTTCACATATTTGGAACACTGGAAAATGAACCCAACATTCAATAAAACATACGACAAATTAAAATAGTTCAAATAGTCCAAATGTAACGAGACGAACAAATTACATCAATGATAAAATGTCAACCTTTAAAACCACCTCTTGTAATCATACAACTATCTCCAGTTACTACGATCCACGGACCAGTTCTCATCAGACGTTCTTCTGTCTTGCAATGGATGCAGCTATTCAAAGCTTTCATCAGTCACAACATCCCACAATAGAGTACGAGCTTCAATAATCCTAACCACGCATTAATGTAGTGCATCTATGCACCGCGCACTAATGTAGTGCAGGTACGCACAACGCATTAATGTAGTGCATCTACACACCATGCACTAATGTAGTGCATGTACGCACACTTCTATCGTTCACTTACTTATATAGTTTGTTACATCTCTACTTCGTCACGTCTCTCTAGATAAAGTCATTCACACGCAAACCATTCCACCAACGGAATGAAAGTAAAAATTCACATAATGCCTTCCAACAGAGGAATATATGCTGAGAATAATTCACACAGACCCACACGTCGTTCATACGCCTAAACTCACACAATAACCCAAGTTCTGTTAAGAACTCCACGCAAAAATCTTTCATTCTATCATAAATCCGACGATTCAATCGATTCACCAATTCAATCCATATCAGAGAGAGATGATAGAGATAGCTACACCATGGTGGTCAGTCGAAGCTATGGATGGCAGTCATCACCCTCCTTCTCTCTTTCTCTCCCTCTCTCTTTCCCTCTTTCTCTCTTGACTGACAAGAACTGTCCAGCAGTAACAGCTCATCAATCTTTCATCTCAACGCAAGGTCCAGCTGAATCCATGCAGTCCTCCTTCCACAAATCCCACGGTGGTTCACACTCATTGCATGGATAAAACAAACAAAAGAGAATTCATGTGCTGGATAGAGATGGTAATGTGAGCTAGTGCTGGATGTAGATGGAAATGTGAGCTAGTGCTGCATGCAGACCGCATTGTGACTTGCCGCTTCGATGCCCTCCGCCTTGACGAGACGCTCCGATCCAGTCGAAGTCATCCTACCGTAAGATCTTTCCCGTATCCGTGCCCACTGGCGCTCTAAAGAACTCACCTGGTTCTTGTTCGATGAAGATCTCTTAGCATCGACGTGAAAGACCTACAAGCAGACAAACAGACACATACAGACATAGATACTTACAGACAAACAGACACATACAGACATAGATACTTACAGACAGATAGACATACAGAGTGTTACTGACAGAAAGACAGACAGAGACATACAGACAGCGTTAGGGACAGACAGACAGAGACATAGTTACTAATAAACAGAAAGAGACACACTGTACACAATTACAGACAGGTATACACTGCTACAGATAAACACTCATACAGACATAGACAGGTACCTACACTCATACAGACACAGCTAATGACAAATACATACAGACATATATACTTTCAGACATAGTACATGTCTAGAAATAAGCAATACAAAAACGACATGTACGTAAACATGACGATGATAGTGCTCTGTCCAAAGACAGGTCCTGGTGACGTCTATTTGTCTTGCGCATTACTACACATGACTTTAACCACCGATCCACTAGGCCAGATTAGCACAGGTGGGCGGCCAAAGGTCCTTCCTGTACAGGCAATGGAGTGTTAACAATTTGCCCAGGTTTGCTACCGAACACGATCAGTCATTGCAGGAAGGCGAACCCTCTACCTCTTCACTGCGAGGCGTGAGCGCTGACGACTGACCTATTTGGTCACTCCGAATAAGTCAGTACACATACGTATCATACACATA
>JAQFYQ010003136.1:0-10953 GCA_034694885.1 Buchholzia appendiculata
AAGAATCCAGCCATATTGGGTGCCGAGGGGCATTTATTAAAGTAGTTCTCTTGTTGCCAATCTATGTTAAAAAAAATCCAATATCGAATCCTTTTTACTACATTGAGTCACATTTTACATCCTTGTTGCTAGTTTAAGAATTTACTGAGAGATGTTTAATATACCCTGACCTATGCATTATTCAGATCACTACATGCTGTATATGATTATTTTATTTGTTGCTGTAAGTTCACTTTAGATAAGTTTATTTTATCTCTCTCTGTCCACTAGGAATTGTGCTCGTTGCTATCAACCCCTATCAGCAGCTTCCCATCTACGATGCAGACACGATCCACGCGTACAGCGGTCAGGACATGGCCAGCATGGACCCGCATATATTCGCTGTTGCCGAGGAAGCTTTTAAACGGCTCTCTAGGTATAAGCTTACAATTTCACATTCGCCCTTTCTTTTTTATTTTACTGTGATAATAGAGAGTCTATTTCTTGTACTTGCACTAGTTGATGATGAATGAATGTTTTTGTTAAGAAGATTTAATCACTGCATTACGCTTCAAATTTCTAATGGTTTTCATAGTTTATTATGTTGAGCGGTTAATTATTATTTTCTTCATTTTTAATTCATTCAAGTGTGTACACGTTTGTACGTATGAACGTATAACGTGTGGCATTTCCTTGCTGTGTTTGAATTTGTCCCTGATGATTCGAGGTGATCTATGTGTGAGCAAATAACTGTAAACATGCAGAAAGAACTACAATAACACCGTTTAACATCTAGGTTTCAATGAGTGGGTTTTGTGATTTCTTTCTTTGACGGTGCAGGAAGGAAATGTGACAAATCACATTTAGGTTGATGAACAGCTACTTTATATAATTTATAATAGGAATTGCAGTCTCTGTGTTAGAGTATTCTTTAGGAGTATAGAATTATTTTTTAATGGACGAAAGTTCTTAGTTTGAAGACAGTTTCTGGTAGTTGCACAAAACAATGTCACTGATCCGCTAAAGATTTTTAATATTACTGTTTAAAGTACTGTAGGTTTTATATGATGATGTAGTATTTTTTATGATATTATTATTATTATTATAAAAATTATTATTATGTTAAAATAAGCTTGAACTTAATCTGCATAGATTTGAAGAGAACCAGTCTATCATCGTTTCCGGCGAGTCTGGTGCCGGAAAGACGGTTTCTGCCAAGTATGCAATGCGCTTCTTTGCAACTCTTTGTGGCGCCGAGTCAGAGACTCAGGTCGAAAAACGAGTTCTGGCTTCGAATCCAATTATGGAGGTCAGTATGATCTGGCACTTGTTTGGTTTCAGTTAGAGAAGGGAAGAATCATTTCTTACAGGTGATGAAGATTTAATTATCAACATTACCTTGTATTACTGTTGTATTATTGTACCTTGTATTACTGTTGTGTAAAGTGTATCGACTGAGCGTTGGGCAGTCTACTGAATTTTGTGGAGTAGATGATGTACTTTATTATTATTATTACATCAATTTATAACACGCGCAAATTTAAATAATAAAATTGGATCGTAGGCATGGGCTGTGCACTAGTTAGGGAGTGAAGGCATGGTTTTAGGTTTGAGGGGTTGAATGATGTGCCGAGGTTTTGAGGGGGTTGGATGGTTTGCTGAAGGTTTGGGATTTGATATTGTGCATAGTTGTAATTGTGTTTAGTGTGTCTTGTTATTACAATTAGCAGATACTGAATCGTTCTATTTGATAGAGATTAATTGATGTTAGAACGAACTATGAGTATTAAGCTTGTACTAGTTTAAATATTGCTTCTTATTGCAATGATAGAAATATTAGCCAAACTGATTTATACATTGCCATGAAATGTATTTAATAGATGATGATGAGGATGATGATGAACTAATTGATGATGGTGATGATGAAATGTATCTAATTGATGATGGTGATGATGAACTACATATCTAATTGATGATGGTGATGATGAACTGTATCTAATTGTTGGTTGTATGATTAGGCAATCGGTAATGCAAAGACGACACGTAATGACAACAGCAGTCGGTTTGGTAAATATATTCAGATCGGGTTCAGCAAGAATAACACAATCATTGGCGCCAGCATGAGAACCTACCTGCTGGAAAAATCTCGGTATTGTTTATACATAATCTGTAAGAAATGGTTGAATATCATTAGCTTTGTGCTTAAATAATTGAAATAGTTAAGTTATTGATTATATATTGCATTGTATATTTAAATTATCTATTTTCAGAGCACAGTTGTTTCATGACACAGTGTTGTTTCATTATTTGTTTTTGTTCCTCCAATTTATAGGTTTGATTTACCATCCGCAGTAACAATATATTGAATGTTACTTAGAACTACAACTTGGTTATTAACTTCCTCAATTAGATGTATGATGCATTTCTTGTGAACATCTCTGCTGTGGGACCTTTTCATGATGTAAGTTAAGGGTCCATGTGCTCCTGGATTAATAAACACATTGATATTGGCCGAATATGCTTTTACTTTAGGTTATATATAAATTTCTTATTTTTCCATTTAATGAATGTATTTAATAAGTTTTTGACTTAAGTGCATCTTTTAATTTTATGATTAGTTATTCGTAGTTCAGTTAACTATGAATTGTTTCGTTTGTGTTGCTTTGTTAAAACTCGTCATTATTTGATATGATTCAAATGTATGCCATTCAGTAATTCTGATATTATTCTAACATTCGTTCTGATTGATATTCATTCATTCATACTTTCAGTGTGCAGCACTTTTATGTAATTCAATTTATCAACGCAGCTGACGAATGTTGTCCGCATTGAAAGCAAGTATTATGTCATAGAAATGCTTGCTGACTGGTAATGAATTCATGCTCATGTTGTAGTGTCGTGTTCACTATGAATTCATGCTCATGTTGTAGTGTCGTGTTGACTATGAATTCATGCTCGTGTTGTAGTGTCGTGTTTCAAGCTTCTGACGAACGAAACTACCACATTTTCTACCAACTGTGCACATGCATCGATGATCCTGAATTTCAGCACCTACGACTTGGTAAGCTAAATTGTAGGGATATTGATCACTTGAAGTTAGTAGTGAGGCTCGTTTCTTCATTTTATTGTTATCATCAGAAACGCTGTCATCACTTGAAAAATCATCACATTTGTTGTGCTAGCTGGTGACACCTGAAACAGAATCTTGTTGGGCTCTGCAGTTGGGGAAACAGTGCATTAGGCAATGTGAATGTTAATAGCCGTCTTATTTTGGCATTTTATGTTAAATTATGACTATAAAATGGTTAAACAGCAGATTTTTGTTTGCATGACACAGCTATGCAGACAATAGACATACTATTTTAAATTGCACAACTCGGAACACTTGGTCAATGGCTGGAAAGCTAATGGCTTGGCTGTAACAAGTCGATGGCATCACGTTGACTAAGATCTAGTAATGGATCAATAATTCAAAAAGATTTGCAATTTTTTTTACAGACATCAGGAATGGTTTATGACAAGAGGTTGGACATGGTTAAGGAAACAAAAATTGATTCATATGATCCATTTAACTAGTTTCTCGAAGGTCATGCTGCATTTTTTTGCTTTGTGATTCCATTGTTTTATATATTATTTGTATTTGTTATTGTAATTATGTCATTGTTTCTTGTTCTTATATTCTTCTGGCAGTGTAGTTACTAATCGTTATGTTGAACTTTTCTCTTACAGGCTCTCCGGACTCGTTCTTCTTCATCAACCAAGGAGATTCACCAACTGTCGACTCAATCAGTGATGTGGAAGACCTTGCTGCAACTAGAGAAGCATTTACCATTATGGGTCTGAATTATGTATTTTGAGTATATTTTTAAAATGTCCATAACGACGCTGCATACGTGATCATAGAAGCTTTATGTACTGGTAATTATCATATCTATAGATTACAATCTTTATGTTGCGTATGCTTTGCGTGATCCAATTGTATTACGATATTAATACGATGTGCTTAATGATTATTTAATTGTAATGTATTTGTTTGGTTTGCAAGTTTTATCTACCTTGTAGTTAATCACTAGTACAATTAGTTGAATTGGAGCTTGCTTGTTTCTTCCTTCAAAGGCTGTGCAAATCTTATCAGTGCGATTTTGACAGGGCGATGAACATCTGAAACAGACAATGAAGTTACTTGGGAGTATTTAGAGCAATGAATGAGAGGGCAAGTTCAAGTCGGTGAAATGCTCTTATCATGCCTGAAAAAGTGGCTTTTGTTGCGTTGTATTTGTAAGACTAATATAACAAAACATGTATCCAATATAGCTTGCAGGGAAGGATGCCTATGTGTGGGGACAGATTGAAGAAAGGTTGGATTAGATTGTGTGGATATTCAAAGCTTAAAACTTGTGAAGCTTTTTGAAGTTCTGATATGTAGCAGACTGAGTCCGGAAATGTCTGGAGAAACTACTGACTGTTGATGAGCTGGGATTTGTGGTCGTTAAGCCACGTGTGGAAGCAATCTCTTCATGGACTAAGAATGAATCGTACTCTCTGTTTGCAGGTGTCAATGATCTGAAGCAGATGGAACTGTTCCGTATTCTGTCAGGTATCTTGCATCTCGGCAATGTGGAGTTCAAGAAGGACGACAGAGCAACAGAGAGCAGCCAGGTTCTTGTAAGTATTGCACGACTCAAATTCTGTTGTGTGGGTCAAATTCTGTTGTGCGTGATCTTCTGTCAGAGATTCCACAGTCATTTGCATGTACATTATTGAAGTTCGGAGAACATTTATTTGGGCAGGAGAATTTGTTAGTTCCACATACTCTAAATGTCTAATTTAACCTCAGTGAGTGCCTACACATTTTGAACTATAATTGTTATTAGGCAGCAAGTTCCCGATGAGTTATTCTGAGTGTTTATCTCTGCTATCTATGTGTAGATATTGTTTGTTAGTCTGAAATATCATCTTGATCATCACTACACAGATTACTTGTTACTGATTACAGCTTGGACATAATTTTTTTTCAATTTGGCCCGCCGTATTATAGCTCTTTACACTCCACTCCACTCGGTTAACACTCCATTGCCTGTACGGGAAGGACCTATGGCCGCCTACCCGTGCTCATCTGCCTAGTCGGTCGGTGGTAAAGTCGTGCGTAGTAATACGTAAGTCAAATAACCATCGCCAGGACCTGTCTTCTGACAGAGCACTATCATCATCATCATCATCATCATCATCATCATCATCAATCTGATATTATGGAAAACATGGAGAGTGTATGTAGTACGCGATGGATCGATATCTCCTTTTTGTTTCTGCGATAGTATTTCCACCACAATTCACGATTATGCATTCCGTTTCCGGAATTTCCTTTCCATGGCAATTTCTTATTCCCAACTATCTTATCTCGATTTTTAGCCCACCGGCAGAGATTTTATGTATCTTTTTTCAAATTATAATATTTGACAGTGTATTACACTTGGTGTAGCCTTGATTCATGGAAGATGTGCGCCTAATAACGACGACGTTTAGTAAGAATTTGGTTAGAATAACATATAGGCCTATCATACTATCATATTTCTGTTGCATTTTGAATTATTTTCTCTTGTTTTGGTTGATGGCTACGCTTTCAACTGGCTGCCTACCACTGCGAGGCTTGCATTCAATAAATGAGATAAAATATAAATAAAACATATTTCTATGGTTTACGTTAACTTCAATAACTTAGTAATGTAGTAATGTATATGTATCCGTGTCTTTTTTATTCGTTTACATATAGTGACCTATTGGCTACTTTTGTTCCTAATTTTTTATTTATTTTAATGCTTCTCTTTGTAAACAGATTACCAAGTTGAAAATAGACCGAAATCCCTTTGCGAAAGGATTCCGCGACTCGTCGCGCCTCACTGAACTAGACAGGTAGACAATAATTGGTCGTATCTCTTTATAGGTCTGTGTTAAACAAACTTCACATGTGCTTTGTAAGATAATTTTTGTAACATTATTCATCTAGTCATTCAAACATACACAAGTTTTGCATTTGAATTAATTAATAAAATTGACGGATACACGCAAAATCTTAAGAAATAGTAAGCAAATGGTGGATCTAGAGGGTCAGGAATGGAAGGAGAGGGGAGGGCAAATTTAAAAATATTCGAGACAAGTTCAAAAAGTTAAAAATTTGTATGTTGAATAGCAAAGTCAACTGTTCACATGAACGTGAGAAGACTGGTAGCAGTTCGGTAGTAGTTCCTACTTCCATTCATTGAAAGGTCGTCGACAATTTTGTACAAAGATCAAAACATCCAAATTGAAATTCTGGGTCAGGGCCTGGGTGCAAGGTATGAGGCGTATTTATGCCACCATATTAAGTGTATCTATATATATTTTACACTGCCGATACATATTCCTATTCCTTTCACTGTCTATTTTGCTTGTTTCTACAGGGATCGCCTGGGTATGACGTCACCATGCAGTTACCACATGAAATCACAAGTAGACGTACGGAGAGATATCAGCCCAGACATGCAGGCGTTCAAGCACCTATACAGACAAGCATACTCCGCAGATCAACCTCCTCCTCCTCGCCTCCTTCCTCTACAGCTCCATTCTCACGTGACCGCTGCAGGGAAATCAGCCTGTCTTCAGGATCACGTGACTCCGTGGCTGACCAATGGGGAGAGGTTATTTGGCATGCAGTTGATGTCCATGTATGGTCGGCTATTGAACAGCGCGGCACGTCCTCCCATGACACCGGGAGAAAACAAGTCCTACGCGGATGCAGCTGAGGCTTTGAGCCGCTGTCCTTCAGCTCATTGGCATAATTAGGGATCATCAACGGTCCAGCCCAGTTGCACAGTTAGGGAGCATTAAAGGTCCAACCCTGCAGTGGTATAGTTAGGGATCATCCACAGTCCAGCCCTGCAGTGGCTAATTAGGGCGCATCCACGGTCCGACCCTGCAGTGGCATAGTTAGGGCGCAACCACGGTCCAGCCCTGCAGTGGTATAGTTAGGGATCATCCACGGTCTAGTATAGTTAGGAATCATCCACGGTCCATGCAGCCTAGTGGCATAATTAGGGATCATCCACGGTCTAACCCTGCAGTGGCACAGTTAGGGATCATCCACGGTCCAACCCAGTGGCATAGTTAGGGATCATCCACGGTCCAACCCAGTGGCATAGTTAGGGATCATCCACGGTCCAACCCAGTGGCACAGTTAGGGGTCATCCATGGTCCAGCCTTGCAGTGTCATAGTTAGGGAGCGGAAGTGAGGTTTGAACTAAACAGGGCTACTTTAGTACTTTAGTACTTTAGTACTTTAGTACTTTAGTGCCTTAATACTTGAGTACTTTATTTATTTAGTACTTTAGTACTTTAGTACATTATCCGAGTAAAACTCGGCTTTGAGCAGCGACAACGCTTGATTAAAGACGCGCTTATAGTTAGTAAAGCTATAATTATGTTCATCGCTAACAAATAGTGTGCTTTGTAGCGTTACGAATCTTTGAGTGTCTGTTTTTAATTGAGGCACAATATTTTAAAGTCTAATCAAATAGTAATAATAATGCGCCTAAAATAACCTGCCAGCTTGGCTGATATATATTTGTTAAATTTCGCCCTCAACTAAAGACTGTGAATATATGAAATCGTTTTTGTTAAACATGTTTATTTGTTCTGTCAACATTTTGGCAATTTCGTCGTTAAAAAATGTCGTTGCACTTGTAATCTCTGTAGATTTGTATGCAATTATGGAGCACTGGAGCAGTAACAGCCGTAGGTTATCCCGCATTATTAAATTATTGTGAAGGTCACGGCCGTGTTTAGGGGTGGCTCAAAGTTCAAACACCCGCCCCTCTAACATAAAAAAATCTAAAAATTTATGTTTTACAAAAAATCAAAAAATTTGTCAATTTTGTGGAAGCCTCTAAATGAAAACTTGTCATAAATAAGTCGTCAGATTTTTGGGGAAATCAACCCCCCCCCCAACGAAATCCATTCTACGACCCTGGTTAAGGTCCACGGAATTAAACTATTATAAAATGTGCTACAATTTCAGTTCTGAAGGCCGACCTATAAGGTGTATAGCCAACTATAACTTTGTACACGCATACCCCTATGTATGCTTTAGATTATACCCTTCGTATTCTACAGTATAAGGTCTAGATGTTGGTTCCTTCACTGTTGCAGTAAAGGTATAAACTTTACGTAGAAATACCAAAGTGCGAGAGGAATTTATTATTCAATGTTGATCTTATGTAAACTTGTCACTAAATTTGGTAAAATACACATGTGATTCTAAATGTTCATGTAGAATTGTAAAGAATATTAATTTAATTATTGTATTTTAAAGAATGCTCGTCGACGTTATTTGTCTCATATTCACTTTATAAAATTGTGAAGACGATATTTTATTTTCAAGGGGTACTGGAGTTTTGACTTTTATAGCTGTGTGGTATTGGAGGTGAGACAAAGCTGGGAGGTATACTGGATTAGAGACGCTATAGTTACGGCTTTCTGCTTTTGGATGGTTTTTGTTTGAATTGAAATGTGTCTATCACATTTTCTAACACATTTAGACTCCTCCGACTCGAAAATAATTGAACATTAAAATTAGATTTAAGAAAATATTTATCAGAAATTGTTGGCATCTGCTGAAGTAAAATTACCGTAAACTGTTATCGCTCATAAAGTTTCTCAGAAATTACGAGAAACCAGGGAATCAGATAAGGATAATAAGACTAGGCAAGGGTAATTTTCGGAAGTTAAAAATTAACATCAAAGGTCAAGGATAACTTTTCATTTCAGAAACAGAGCCAAAATGTGAACAATGAGCTCAGGCCTTTTCCCTGGAATTTGCAAAGGGGGATATAAAAATCTGAAGGAAGTAAAAAACAATTCTGACGTGTGGGGGTAGCGACAAAAAAATTGGGAGTAATTTCAAATTTATTCACTTCAAAAACTTATCACCCACATGTAGATGCGGAGTGTAGTGAAAATTGAATGGGGGTGTCAAGATTTAACTGAGTAGCGATCGCCCCGCTGGGGAGGGGGCCCAGGGGGTCTGGAAACATCCTGAATATATACAAAAATATGAAAGATTATATCGGTTTAAAAGCTCCAAATAACTCGCTTCTTCGGTTTGTTGACATTTCGGAATTCGTCAATTTCTATAGCCAGCTCCATTTATTTATATATTTTCTATTCGCCAAATGAAAATTGCCAGCCAAATCACGGATTGCAATGCAGTGGGCCGTCCCTACTGACACCTTTCATTTTCATTATTCAGAAATCAATTTTAAATATCTCGAGTAGGATCATCACCCACGCGCTCACGCCTTCTCCAAATCAATTACATTTTCGTCGCCAGTTGATCCAGCTATTACAGACTCGGATTCGTCTAACACGCTCTAAATCTTTCTTTGATTTCTTATTGGTCCTCTGTTTGGTTGGTCTACGAAGTCCTTCTTGGATACTATGCTGTAATCGGTTACTGCGATAAATGGAATTAATCATTGCCTGCGATCAGGTCCGTAGCCAGGATTTCATTTTGGGGGTTTGACTTCCAGAAATTGTTGATGACCTTTTTTCACAAATTTCATTGGGGGGGGGTTATATAATGACCTTTCCTTTAAAAGCATTCCCAAGGATCTTTTTTTGGGGGGGACGGGTCTGACCCTAACTCCCCCTCCCCCCCAAGCACTTAAATACGGTTCAACCCACGCTTATTGGACAGGTCAGCTGATAATGTAATTGTTCCTGAATGCGCACAGCCAATGAATCAATAGGATAAGACTTATTTATCGGTTGGCAAGACAGACGTTTGGGCGTGCGTAGAGGCTGGAAAGCAATCTAGAAACATTTACGCTTGCTACAGGAAGGGGGTTGTAGGCGGAGATTTCACGGTTCATGACCCGGACGAGAGGTGATGGTGAAGTGGCGCCCCTTTGGTTGTTTCAAATGAGCCTTCATTTTGTTTGCTTGGTTGCCAGGTGAAAGACACCAGTTCATCACAGACGTATCATATTTAAAAGTTGTGACCGTTCATGGCATTACAATCGCTACAGAAATAATGATATATATTGTGAGGATGCAATCAAACTGCAAATTGCAAACGCAGTGAATTTAAACGCTTTCGTAATTAACTGCTTTGTACTCTCAAAGCAGAATAATGCGACAAAACTGATTAACAGAATAATAATTTCCATGTATTACATCTTAATTATTATTGAATGAAATCGAATCCATGTTATAAATGGGCTTATTATCGTCCCGCTTTATACCCTATTTTATGTGCCTTGAAAAGGGCTTCATCAGACTATAGAATAGGCCTACACTAACTATACACCAATGAACCTTGAAATGTGAATATGTCCAGAATCCAGATTTAATCCTGCAAGTCACTATGGTCACCAAAGCAGAGTTTATAAAAGCTTCCAACTTTGGTAGGAACTTTAAACGCCATTAGCATATGAATTCGCTCTTCGTATATTTCACATGAAGAGCGCCTACTCTTCACCATGTAGGCCTACTCGAAATTCCAAAAACTGCATCAATGTCTTGCAAATATGTGCTAAGAACTTATATGGATTTAAATGGGCTCACTTGCATCTTTTACAGAGTGCACTATTACAGAATAGCAGTTAAGTCTTCAAACAACCCTTCATTTTTGCTTGTACATTGCTTCCAGTGCATCCATGCATGTCAACATGCCTTGCTGACACCGTATGAAATGGACACCCCACTTCGGTTTAAGTTCGGACGTTTTACGGTGTTTTTTCTTCTCGTGCATGGGAACAGCGATAAATTAACGTTAATAGAAAATGGACGCAAATTTTTCGGCTTCTAGGAAAACACGGAGTGAGTGAATTGGCATGCTATTATTGGCATGTTAAATGAATGCTGTACAAACAGCTTGTGTGTGGTGTGTGGTTTGTCTCCTCCCAACCGGTGTTTTAGGCCGAAGGCCAACCGGACTCTTTG
>JAQFYQ010003137.1:0-10952 GCA_034694885.1 Buchholzia appendiculata
GGCCCTCTAGCGAGTCAATGCAACGTGGGCCTCTAGTGTGTCAATGCGACGTGGCCCTCTAGTGAGTCAATGCAACGTGGTCATCTAGTGAGTTAATGCAACGTGGCCCTCTAGCGAATCAATGCAACGCGGCCCTCTAGTGAGTCAATGCAAAGTGGCCCTCTTGCGAGTCGATGTAACGTGGGCCTCTAGAGAGTCTATGGGACGTGGCCCTCTAGCGAGTCAATGCTTCGTGGCCCTCTAGCGATACACACATCAAATTCTACTGCGTACAACTATGTGCTAGAGAGAGATCAAAGCGATCGGAATTCAATGAGTTGTTGCCTCATATTTTTTTTTCTCACGTCGTCGTTCTCAGGAAGAAAAATTGACTGGATTTATTTTCCTGAAAATAAATTACTTCAATTGACAGGTGTCAGATCTCGTTAGGCGATAGATATTTAATTAATTTTGCATCGACTCTAAACTCTCGTAGCGCGTCTGTTTGTAAATACACAGACGTCAGTTCTGCAACTTCAGTCAACCTGTGGCGGGAATCTAAATGTTGTTTGTATTATAGTAAAGGTTAAAATACACGTTGCAAAAAGTCATCACGGTTTCGTGAAAAGCTTGCAAATTTGCGAGTTTTCGAAGCTTCAAAATAGACGACGCAACAGCTTGCAGAAGCTTGAAAATGCTCGCAAAATTTGCGAGCTTTTGAAATCAAAATACACTATGCAAAAGCTTGTAACAGCTCTCAAACTTTTATGGTTATTAAAATAGCTTGTCGAGTTATAAGCCAATCAATATCGTCGTGACTAAAGTCAGGTAATTGTTGGAAAACCCGTCAGAGTTTGTTGGTTGGGCTGTTCAGCGTTTGGAGTTCAGCGGCGACTTCAATTGGTGGAGTAGTATTCAAGTGAGGTCATGTGCGAGGTTTGCAAGAATTTTCTGGGTCAGAATGTCGCAAACCACATTTTATGCTAATGAGGCTCGCAAAATTTGCATGGCTCAAATTTTTAAGTTTTTGCGCGATGTATTTTGAACGCTTTCAAAAGCTCGCAAATTTGCAAGCTTTTCACGAAACCGTGATGACTTTTTGCATCGTGTATTTCACCCTTAATATCGTTTGTGTTTTCCTCCGTAATTAGAAGGATATTGTCCAAAAGCTTTCTCACAATGATTAAACTCTGCCCAGTGTCCAAGCGTTTTGGATTTTTATTGAAGCAAAATTTTACATCCAGATACACTTCATGAGGCCAATATTAGCTGTTCGCCTTTTCAAAAACATGGAGGAACATGGTGAGTGTATTGTAATGCCCGCCACCACTGGGCTCATAGTTTATTGAAGAAAAAACATAACATTGATCTAAGCTAACTTGGCTATGGACCAGCAAAAATTGAACTCTGGTAAAACTTGGAACCCTGGTGTTTTTATAGTTACAGATAATTATCATTTTAATATGTTTGATGACAATCTTTGAATTTTTATACTGCTACACTCTTGGCAGGGTTTACTAAATGTCATAGCTTGACATTATGATTTGGCACTAAAACGTTTATGATGGACCACCACTGAAGGAAGGCACTCTTCATGACTGAGAATAGTTGCACGCAATAATGCCATCGATCAATTAGGAAAAGGAGATCGTTACAGGTGACATCCCTTTTCCTTCCTGTACAGGCAATACACTGTTTACTCAAGACCTTGCTTGTAATTTACAAGCTAAAAATGTATGAAGTAGGATTTGAATTCGGGACACATCGTGACTTTAGACAAGTGTGTTACCTCGGCACCACCCAGTTTGCTGAACACCATAAATGTCGCATTACTACAACTTATTCAGCGTCATGTAGTGTAGAATGCAAATATCTCAAGGTTATTACAGTATTCGTTTAGGAAATATCGTTTAAATATTTAACAATATTTAACGTCGACGAACATCACAATACTGCCTTCTAATCATGCTAAACACACGGCTAGCGGAGTAACTTCTGTGTTAAGGGTTAGATGGCGGTTGCAGCTGGTTCTCAAGCTAATCCTAGCTTATTTTGAGAAAAAAAATAAAATAAAAAATTTCCAACTTAGTAGGGTTGGGCTAGGGTTGGAGGTAGGGTGGGGCCCTTGAGAATGGTTGGGGTTAGGATTAGGGTTGGATTCTCACGAATATTGAATAGGATTAGCTTGGGAACTAGCTGTAAGTTAGATGACGACTCGGTGTTTCAAACTGCGAATGCACGGTTTAACAGCAGCAGCAGCTGCTGTTATAATCGATCGTTGCATGTGAGATCTGCCCACAGATCAAACAAAAGGAACGAGTTGTCAAACGTACATGAGCTTTCGTGCTTAGATTTTATGCGAGTCTATCAGGAAATTGATGTTAATAAGCGTTTTGTAATCCTTTAAATAGTTATCATCGCGTATGTTAATTGCATTCAATGATAGTCGTCCTGCAATTGGCGAAGTTCATAGAAAAATCGTCAACGACTTAGTAAAACATTAATTGATGAAAATTTTCACGATGAGATATTTGTTGTTCAGTTTATCATAGGATTGAGTGACGATGTAATCATGATTTATATAGAACTACGGATTCTTGACTCTTCAATGATTTCATCAATCTAATGATTGACCAATAATTGCATAATTAGAATACGATGACATATGTTAACGTCTACAGTGTCTATACGATATAAATATGGATAAGACATGCTAGAAATGCTTAGAAATGTTTATCTATTTTACCGTAAGCGTTTACCTTTTTTGTATGGGGCATTTGAATATACTGCAGGCCCATAACCAAAACAGAACACAAGGGAACTGCCTTGATTTGAAGCATTTTAATGCAAAGAGCATTGAATTCGTTGAGCTTTCCTCGCCCATCAAGTCTGTGTCAATTCGCCCAAATTACTCGTACAGTACCAGGTGCCCCCTCCCTCGCTTTTTAAAAGCTGGTTACGTCCCAGAGATACCGTATTACTGAGTCTATGTATAACTTGGACCTGTCAGTGGCATACCTTGTTCTACGTTTGACAGATTGATAAACTAAAGCATGGATCAGATATATTATTCATTGCTGTTCATTCTGCTATGCATTGAGACCGATGCTGTTGACAATTCTTTGAACCAATGTCTGAACCAGCCGGTGACGTCACCGCTAATGCAGTGGCAAAGTGACGCCGACAGTAGGACAGTCACCATCGTCTGGGCACTGGAAAAGGTATACATCTACTTTACACACTCATGAAGCCTACTATTAAATTTAATTTTGTGTTTAAATCGAGCAAAATTATTAATTATTGCAATACAAAATTTCTCTTTACTATAGGTAATTGCCAAATACTGAACGTGGATGGCTATTTCATTCATAGCTATCATCTCCTAGTTTTAAACTTCTCGTTTGAATCTATGTTAACCTAGTGACATATTCATGCCGACTTATTTGTATAAATTAATAAAGCCTAGGTTCCACTGGTAAACACTACTAATTACAAGCAAAACTACTAACACTAACATTACTAATACTACCAACACTACTAACACTTCTAACACTGACATTACTAACACTACAAATACTGGGAACACTACTAATTACGAGCGATTCTATTCTAATCTTCAGACAGACCAACCGAAAGTGCCTGTTATGTATTAGTAAAAATATATAGAGGAAGATTTAGATAAGAATTTTGACTGTTTTAATTGAAGGTGTGCACCTCGTTGTCGACATGCTATCATCTAAATGCTACTGAAGATGACGAAGTTGAGATGGATTATCAGCAGCCGCCCATCCGTGTACAGCCAAGCGTGCAAGTCAGGTATAGGCTCAGCAATCTTCGTTCTTGAACCAGAAATCATTTAGTCTCGAGACACTATCTCGATGCAATCACTCGAGGTACAATGCTATTTTGACAAATACTTGTCGATTTGGAAATCCAAAGCAGTTCTTTTGATACTACTGTCTTCATTACAATCCAACGTTTTTGTAGGTTTATTAATTTTGTATTATTTTTGTTATTGCTATTTGATGTTGTCTCTCAATTTGTGAGTATGTGTATGTGTCTCTCTCAGTATGTGAGTTTGCGCCTTCCATCTAAGGAATACAGTATACCGAGATAAGGTGTGTATGGAGACAGATGTGTATGGAGACAAGAGCATGAGTCCTCAAATTCTAAACAGATATTTGTATCGAAAAACATATTGAAAAATATTTGTTGTCTCTGCTGCTCTGCATTGACAATTAACGCATTCGATGTATTTTGATTCGCTTTTGATTTTAATGACACGCTGTTCAATGTCTCGAACTTGTTAATTTTTATATTAAATGTAGTAAACCTAATTTGCATAGCCTACATGTTGTCCGCGAGATAAAGTTGCTGCATACAAGCTGCATGTTTCAGTGCTCTTCAGACGTATACCATGCACAATTCTTTGTTTACAACATATTTATATTCAATGTTTGAATGCATAGATTATCTACAATCTAAAAGATGTCACAAATTTTAATTTGGATTATTATGTTTCAGATTTAATACGAGTGCAGTTTTGACTGGAACTCTATTTCCACTGAATTTCTATTCTGTGAGCAAAGAGGCGTTTGACTCATTTGACGGCTCTGAAGGACGCCTGCTCTCAGCTGCAGCTCACGACGCGCAAGGTTTTGTTAGAGCACCTCTTGTGCTGGGATCAAACTTCTTCTTAGGTTCGTATGCGCTAATTGTAAAGTAGACAAAACTTGTGACTATATTTGATCTACAATGATTTCCTCCTAGGCTATACAATGAAAATACTCAAAGTACATTGCAGAAAATATAGTTATAACTCTCTGCTCAGTGCTTCCAGTTGGCTGCAGCAGTTTTACCTAGCAGCTTGCTGAAAAATTACCCGGTTTTTAACTAACTTGCACTGTAAAGTTACCCTATGTTACGTCTACGCCTTGTGTTACATGTACTTATTATTGGTCTGTTTTACAGCTAACAGCAGTGCATCTCCGTTCCTGGACAGTAGATACGGTCTGCGGTTGAGTGTGACGGTGCAGACCAACAACTGCACAGCGCCAAGAAGTAGTGCAGCAGAGTGCAGCGGAAGAGGACGATGCATGTCACAACCACTACAGGTATCTCTCTACCTTCAATTATAATCTGTAATATTCTGTATTTATATTAGAGATCAATAGAGTCAATTAACTCAATAACACAATAATAAATTGTAAGTGAACCTGAATAAATTAAGGCACAAATTGGACAGATTGTATCAGAAAAGTCCTCGGTGTGTATAATGCACACAATAATGCAAAGTCGTAAGTCGAGTTTACGGGTTCAAACCCTCAGTGGCTAAATTTTTGCCTGAAATATATCATTTCATTATTCCGTTTCTCCATCGATCGTCAGTAAAATCTGGGCTGGTCAAACACCCAATGGTCAAAACCCCAATTAAATTAATTTCTGGCTGCGACACTGGCTGAACGACTCCATTGATTGCGTTTTAAGTGCATACTAATGAGGATATATGATTTATGCCTGGAAGCATGGGAACACGCAAGACAGAAATTATTAAAAAGTTGCATGAAAAAGAAGAAGAAGAAGAAGAAGAAGAAATTATTAAAGAAGTCACGCTATCTACAACTGCCAGGCTTGCGCGTTGTCATCTGTCTTTGACTGACGTCAAGAACTTGATACTCCGCGTCAACTTGTCAGTATCATCCTGAAACTGTGTATGCAATGACTATGTATGCAATAGCTGTGTATGCAATGTACATGTACAATGTATGTGGAGTATGTGCATCAATGTATGTGGAGTATGTGCATCAATGTATGCTATACTATGCTGAATATGTGCATTAATGTATGCTGAATATGTGCATCAATGTATGCGGACTATGTACATCAATGTATGTGGAGTATGTGCATCAATGTATGTGGAGTATGTGCATCAATGTATGTGGAGTATGTGCATCAATGTATGCCGAATATGTGCATTAATGCATGGGCAATGCGCATACTCGGTGTTTTGCTGCAGAATTGCTTGAAGTGTACGAGTTGTTGTACACTTTTCTCTGTCTAATGTACAGCCTGTGTTCATCTGTCGCTGCTGCCCCGGGTTCAGAGGTCAATACTGTGAACTGATCGATGGATGTTGGAAGAAGCCTTGTCTGCATGGAGGGACATGTCTGGACATGCCTGACTCAACACGTCCGTTCATCTGTCGATGCATGGAAGGTCTTTCAAACATGCATTCAATATTGTTGTAGATGTCAATATGTAGTCTTTTTACAACAATCTTCCAATCACAAGTAAAACGTTATGCCTGAAACGAGAATCGAACCCAGGTCTCCTGCATGAGCAAGCAGACGCGTTACCACTAAACTATTAAGGCCTCCCGCTTTACTCGTTCTTGGAAGTCATACTTATCCCAAACGTATTCATATCAGCATATATCCACGTTGCAATTGCCGCACGACCCGAGTGAGTCGTACTTTGAACTCATTTGTGCTAATTGTCTCGCGACGTACCACCACAGTAGGCCTATTAACACGGCTTAAAAGATTGCATTCAGTATTAACGCAGCTTTATAATGTTATTGAAGTTGGGCTCAGTTCTTGTATAGATCTAAATCAAGTATGTACAATAGTTTCTACAGTGTGGCAATTGTTCTCTATGAACTAAGATAACTGTTTCAGAACGAATCATGCGTGCGATATATCAGAAACTAGTGCACCTATGAAATGCTAATATTAAAGCAACTGTCACAGTTGTTCTCTTGTTTTCTAAAGGCTACAGTGGAGACGTTTGTGAGCTGGAAGCGGGTCGTCTCTGTAATGACAACGTGTGTCTGAACCAAGGAGTTTGTCGCCAGGGCCCAGGCAAGACTTTCACGTGTAGCTGTCCGGCAACACACGCAGGAGAGCGGTGTGAGAGGGCCTTGAGTGCTTGTGACTCAAATCCTTGCGCCGTCTCTGGAAAGTGCATCTCTAGTGGACCAAGCTCATTCCGCTGTGAATGTCAAGCAGGTTAGCAATGATGATAGCGCTCAGATGGAACTTTCGACGTTCATGTTGAGTTTTTAAGTAGTTGTTGTCAGATCTTTTGTTAGTACCTTTCGCTGTGATAGTTATGCCAGGGATGTATTGTTGTTTTGTTAGGTTTTACTCCCGGTTTACGTTACTAATCTGAGGTCCCTTGAAAAAGTTGTGGTGAGGGGGGGGGGTGAATTCAAGTGTAACTTATATTCTATTTTCATGTGACAGGTTGTGTGACTTGGCAAGTTTGAAATGAATCATGTGTGTTTTTATCTTAATTTGTCATTATGCTCAAAATGTCATTGACCTGATAACGTTCTATATTTCAAAATATCGTTAGCTGAGAATATATTTATATATAGTATATGTGTATCTGATTGTATAGTATTTCATGTAGTTCTATGTAGTTAGCGCCATCGGTTAATGGTACAGCAATTGTTTGTAACTTAGACTCTCCACTTTCACACTTTGCCACACTTTACCTTTAATCGGTGTCAGGACAATTATGTTTCATGTTCGGTCGTTAAGGTTACATCCGTAACAAAATGTTTTGAAGGTTATTCTGTTGCTAAGCTAATGTTTGTGTTGTTGATATTGCTGACTCAGAAGCTACTTTCACATTACTTATGTGGCAGTTGTTAAGGTAATATTTCTGTGCAGGCATGCAATTTTTGTTTGTATTTTGTTGGCATGATTACTCCGTTGTCAAGACGAATTGTGTGTACTTTGTTACCGAGGTTGTACTATAATTATTCTCTAGGCATTGTTTGTATTTGGTTACCAAGGATGCTTCATTGTCGAGAAGAATTGTTTGTATTTTGTGTCAAGCTTACACTGCTCTCCAAGTGCTGTTTATATTTGGTTGCCATGGTGCAAGCACTGCTCTCTGTTCATTGTATTTGGCTGACAAAGTTACATTTCCTTCAAAGGTGTTGTCTGTATGTGATTGCCAAGATTACTGTGCTGTCAACGTTGTTGTTTGTATTTGGTTTCAAATGTTATACTGCTGACAAATGTGTTGTTTTTATGTGGTTGCCATAGTTACACTGCTCTCTAAAAGTGTTGTTTATTGGTCGTCAAGGTTACACCGGTGTCCACTGTGAGACTGATACACGGCGCTGTCTGGTTGATGTTTGTAAGAACGGAGGTCAATGCGTGCAGTTCCACAGCGTACCGGTCTGCAACTGTCTGCAAGGCTTCACAGGACCGGACTGCGCCAGCAGGGTATGAGAATCTATAGACTTTATCTAGATACAGAAAGTAATGAGCTGTAAGTAATTACCTGTAGATGAATATCGATAGTTTATTTATTGTTAAATTTCAACTTTATAACTTCATATTGATATTACAAAATACACGAGCAAACATATGCAACATACATCAACGAGCATACATATTCACGAGCACACATATACGAGTATACATATACATCACCAAGAGTTTAGGTAAATCATCATCATCATCATCGTCATCATCATCACCAGTTCATATCCATATTAATGGTCTGTGACGGGGGGGGGGGGGGTAGCACAAAACTCCAGTTTGACAGATTGTAGAGTCATACATGACTATTGTCCACGCATTATCCAGCTTACAAGATTGTTGTCACCCGAGTAATGACGTCAGCATACTACATCATTCTTCCAGAGTATTTGACTGGAGTATTGGCAATGTGAAATTACTATGCATGTCACCGTCATACAAGATGGATTTAGAAAATATGTAGGACTGCATTCGGCTGCTTTGTTTAAATCATGGCTATTTTAATCATTTAACTGTTGATATTTCAGACGAATTCAATGTGTTTACCCAGCCCGTGCAAGAATGCAATTGAATGCGTCGAATACCGGAATGATACATTCAGATGTTTATGCAAACCAGGCTATTCAGGTATATAATGCAAGATGAACTGTAATATATCCAAATAAAGTTTCACAGAGCATAATGTACTTATAGGACAATCTTGTTATACATTATCGCCTATGATATACCGTGTGTGCCATGTGGTTTTAAGTAATTGCAAACAGTAGGTTGTTTCAATGGTTTATTCTGTCATTTCAAAAAAAAATTACAGTAATAATAAAATTTGTACTAGCGTTCGTTCTGATATTAGAAGCTTTCTACTGTATGTAACGTTTGATGTATAAATATAATACATACAGAATTTACAGCAAATATTTAACATTTATCTACTTACACAACGTAGAATATCTTGAAGGGGCACGGACATCCTAGCAGCTCTATGAGCGTAGTCGCCAGCCCCCTTGGCAGCCTCCCCCACGGCAGCCCCCTTGGCAGCCTCCCCCACGGATTCTAGACTTCTAGCCGTTAGGTGTCGTTAACCAAAACAAAGACTAGACGCTAAGAAATGTGTGCGTCGTTAGCCTCCAAGAAGTTTAGAAATAATGACCAATTGTTAGATACAAGAATCTTTGAATTCTAAAGAATGGTCGAACTATTCTAACTTGCATCTTAATTTGCTGCATAATTTGCATCCGTTGTTGTTATTGTTGTATGAAGGAACGTATTGTGACGTCGACAGTGACGAGTGTGAATCAAGCCCGTGTCACACGGGAACCTGTCACGATACGGTTGCTGGCTTCACTTGCAGCTGCCCTCCAGAAGCATACGGGCGATTCTGTGAAATAACGAGTAAGATATTTGGCTGAGATGTTGTTGCGAATATCTGCAAGAGCGTATGAAGGAAATTGTATATGTTGGTAAGGCTACAATAATTATGTCGCATGACCGGTGTGCGTAAATCAGGAATGAATCTCGAGGGTGTATGGGGGGGGGGAGCATAGCTCCAGATTGGCAGGCACGGGCGTGTGCCACAACGCTGACAACGCTTTAATATACACACAACATTTTAGTTCTAGAATTCAACCATGTGCTGGAATAAAAATTATTGGTATTTAGCCCTCATAGTTGTAACAAATCAGGAGACTTATGCACAAATCAGTATGCACAAATCAGTGTGCACAAATCAGTGTGCACAAATCAGTGTGAACAAATCAGTGTGTGCAAATCAGTGTGTACTAATCAGTGTGAACAAATCAGTGTGCACAAATCAATGAGCACTAATCAGTGTGCACAAATCTATCTTAACTCAAACTGAAACGTTTGAAATCACAGCTTGATGTAGTCAGTATCACCTTTGGAGTTCCCACCCATACACAGTTACAGTTGGATTTGAATCTGATTTCCTGGTGTTACAATTAAATCTGGCCTTCATTCAAAGTTTTGCAATTTTTCGTGGTTTAACAAATCATTTTAAATATTAAAGCCTAAGTTGATATTTACATTTTTACGTGTACAACTCTGTCTTTTTATTTACTATATTTATTTATTTGTATTTATTTGTTTGTTTATACCATATTTTATAACAAATAATTGTACTGTTATTTTATATCTTTCCTGTCTTCTCTAGCATGGGAAAATATGTAGAAAAACTGATCATATATTCATATCCATTAGCTTAAAGAATGTCGACACTTTCTCTATCACGAAATTACAGAGATTATTGATCACATCTTCTGGAGGACGAAGGACACCTGGACACCCCCCACCCCTTTGAAACCAGTTCAACTCTGTTGCTTAATAATTAGCTTGTATGTGTATCATGTTATTTTTGCATGCTCGCAGATTCCTCATACGCGGCAGAAGTCCGTTCCACTGCTACTGCTGCGGCAGATGCGTCGAGTCAGGATCCCTTGTTGAGAGACTTGAGCATTGCCGGAGCTGTGCTGGGTGCCATCTGCTTTGTCATTGTGCTTGCCGTGATCGTCTACTGCTGCAAGGTCCACAACGTCTGTGGTCGGCTGACGGGCACATATGAACGACAAGTCGAGTGAGTGTAAAAATACAGTTTAGTTAGTTGATTTTCATCAGAAGCAAGCATAACATTTGCACAAAAGTCGCTCGCGGCTGGGGTCGCGAGCCCCAGACCCCATCTAC
>JAQFYQ010003138.1:0-10950 GCA_034694885.1 Buchholzia appendiculata
AGACCAGCATTTAACTGTACTAATAATTTTGTAAATCCTACAGAAATCCTGTATCTGCACATATTATATTTTTGTGTTTTTTTCCCTAGCAATGCATGGTGCGGTAGAAGTGCATCGTACTTGATGCATTCATATAGGTAATGGTTTTGTAGCTTTTTTAGTACTTTACAATACGTGATGCAATTAGCCCAGTCAGTCATTTCTTTTACGAGAATGAATCATTCATTTGAAGCTGTCGTACATTTCACAATGTACAGATCGTGTTAAGCCGTCGTGTCTAAATTGTGCATTGAAACTTGATTTGTTTCAGAGCAATCAGAAACTTGCCAGCAGCAAGAAACCCGGTATGAACAAAACTTATTTCTGTTTATTTATAAATTGTGATTTATAGGTGTTCATTAGTCTGGTTGTATGCCTGTGTGTTTGCCCTGTTCTCTGGTAGCCTGCATATTTCTGTCTCATTTTGTATTCACTTTTAACTTGAATAGCATTTGTCATAGCTGCTGTAGTTTTTTGATAGCATCTATGATAGCTGTTGTGTTTGTATGTATGACATCTGTGATAGCTTTTGTACATGTCTAGTGCAACATCTATTATAATTTGCATAGTTATGTATATTATCATATGTATGTGATGGCTTCTCTCCTTGTTTGAAAACATCTCTAGCTGAAAACATACCTAGAGTTATTACTGCCACTATTTACTGTATGTATGTGTGTGTGTTTGTATGTATGTGTGTGTAGAGATAGCATCAGTGATAGCGCCCTACCAGGGGACGGGCGTGGAACAGCTCACACTACAGCCCGGTCAACTGATCAGTGTGAGGAAGAAGAGTCCGAGTGGCTGGTGGGAGGGGGAACTACAGGTCCGTAGCTGTTCTTAGTAGTAAAGAACATCAATTGAATATTTATACATTTAATTTACTGTAGGTAACATAATACTTTATCATCATCATCAATATTTAACGTCAGTTTTTTTGTTAGGAAGTATTGGATGTCTCTGACGACACAAATGTGTGTATTATCGTCATGCGAACTCTTGTTTCGAAGCACCATGTAGACGCTGACGTGCAACCCTGACACCAAGTCAGAGAGTGCATTCTTAGTGCACTTCTCATTTGGACTTGATGATACACATATTTTATAGGCTGATTCACTTCTTGAAGCCTGCATCTCATGTCTTCACTGTATTATCAAGAAGAAGGATCGACTTGAACCTATTTTAGTGCAAAACCTTGAGCAGTGTTACATATTCTTCTGTATTTTCAGGCTACCGATTTATATTTCTAGCATTTATTGCATTTTGTGCTGATAAATAGACACAATACAAAGAACCTGCAAATCGGAAGTGTATAATGAAGATGTTATTTTTAATTTTTTCAGGCAAAAGGTCAGAAGCGTCGGATTGGTTGGTTCCCAGCCAATTACGTGAAGCTGCTTGGTCAGACCAGTCCTAAGACTATTAGAGAGATGTCTCCCATGGTCAGTTGATCTGTCTGTCTGTATTTACCTGTCTGTTTCTGTCTGTGTCGGTCTTTGTCTGACTGTGTCTGTCTGTCGTTTGGTCAGTTGGTCTATCCGTCTTTCGGTTGGTCAGTCCGTCCGTCCGTCTTCCTGTCTGCTCTGTCTCTCTCCTGGCTGTCAGTCTGCATGTCTCTGTCTGAATTCTTCAGTGTGCATGTCATATCTGTTATTGTCTATACAGTATAATAAGCGAGCATTAAATGAAAATAGGTTCTAGAATAAGTTCAAGTTAATTCAGTGTTAAGTGCTATACTGTTGTGAACTATCGCAGAGTCATCGTAGACGTTTCTTTTCCTATATGTTTCTTTTCCTTCTGTTTTGTTTACTTTTTAGGACATGTGAAAAATATTCAGCTTCGTTTCTAAAATATTCTCCCAAAGAAAATAGAAATTGTAAGATACAGTATATTGAATGTAAAGAGATGATTTTAAGGCAAATGGTTTTGGTTTGAGAAATCGGGTCAATCGGGCCAATTGGCTTGTTGTGAGAAGTTGTATCCTATCTGTTTGTCCCATCGCTTCGTTGCACATGTGATCACATTTGCTCACATTTCCCTGCTTGTCGTTCTTGTTCTGTAGGATTTTTCCAGTCAGAGTTCGGCAGGATTTCCTGCCCCTACCAGTGTGCCCTCCGGTAAGTGTCGCTTTGATCTGCTACACTTTTTCTTGTGAAGCACTTATTTCACGCATTTCTCTTGTTATCCCAGAGTATTGATCATTGAGCGCCATCACTTTTTTCAATTGCAACTTGTTTGTTAGCCTTTATTACATTACCAGCTGTTTTAGATTTTGAAACTAATTCATTCTGTATGTATGTGGTATTTGTTACTCACCCGTGTGTTGTTGAACGAATGAGAAGTATGGATTACTTTGTTTAGCTATGGGTATTGTTAGGTGTTTCGGCCGTTGAGTACTAGTTCGTCGCGTTGTCAGCTCTGCTTTGTGTGAATCCAAAGACAAAACTAGACATATCAAGACAAAAATTGACAGAACAAGGCAAACTAGACAAAATAAGAAAAACATAGATAAAACTAGACTGAGCAAGATAAAACTAGACAAAAATTGACAAAAGCAAGATAAACAAGACAAGATGAGACTCTGAATCATCTGAAGTTCATGACACATTTCAATATTTAAATTGCAAATACAGGAAATGTATGGCAGCTAGTATCATTGTAAAACCATGAAGATAAAGCTTTAGGTGAACCTGAAGCTAAATCTGAGCAAGTCAAACTGTATGATAAGTTTATTTATCTGAATGACAAGTTGTATTTCTTTGAGCTGACATGTACTCACTGTGACGTCTGTCTGTAAAGTTGAGCAAGTCGTCGCTGCATACAACTACGACCCCCGTCAGGAGGACGAGCTTGGATTCGCGAAGGGAAGCATCATCAACGTGCTGCTCAAGCAGGACACCGACTGGTGGAAGGGAGAGCAGAACGGTCGCGTCGGACTCTTCCCGTCCAACTACGTCACGGCTCTCAAGAGCGTCACGATGTCGGAGGCAAGCACAGCATCGCCGATCAATCTTCCGTCCTGATAGTGGCACAAACATACGAGGTAAGCAATATTGGAATAGCTTTGTTCAAGCAAACATGCAACATAGAGTGAACATTTTTATCCTTGTTAAATATTAGATTGTGGATGTTTATTTGTGCGTGGAAGGGTTAAAAAATCAAGTTTCCACTTCTGGCCACTAGTAGATACGGTGGGTCATGTAATCAGTGAGGATGTTAGTCATAAGCAAAACGAGTCAAAACAGATTTCACTAGATGTAAAACGGAGAGTTTAAATGTCGAGTTAATGTTTTTCTTTTGTTGACACTCATAGTATTGAAGGATGTCTGCATGACTTGAAGATTTCAGCACAACGACTCTGATGCAAGTTTTATTTCTATATTCAATTAATTATACATGTATAAGATTGTCTTTGTTTTTTAACTAGTTCATAAATAAATTATGTTAGAAAAAATATGTCCTGTCAATTATTTAATATATAAAATATGTAATCGTGATGATAAGGAATTATTATGATAGCTGATATTTGATCTCACTCTCTCTACGCAGATTTTGCATTCGTTTGTGTTTTCAGTATCGAACTTTGTGACGGCACGTGTGGAATAATTGCCTGCGACTGCGCGTCTATGTGAATATTATATGTTCGGCCGCACCGCTTGACCGTAGCTTGAGTTTCTTTACCTGTCGCTCTGTGCATCTGTGTCTCTATCTCTCTCTGTCACTCCTACTGCTTGTCTGTGTCTCTGTGTGTGTGTTTGTGCGAGGATCGTACACATAGATGAAACTGTGGTACTTGTCGTGCAGTCAGAAACTCTTTGCAATAACTGATCTTGGTGTTTCACAATAATTGAAGAAGTTAGTCGGACTATTGTGAACAAAGTAAATAAGATATAAGTGCAAAGTGATTGGATTGCAAGTTTGTAATAACTTCGGTTTGATATTAATAAGAAAATTTTACAACTTCTGATATAGTGAAACAATAACAATTGGGGTAAGATTTGTAAGAATTTAAATGTATAGTTTCTTCTGGTCAGAGCATAACAATTTGTAGGTATTCACGATGGTCAGTTTTATTTAGAGTATATGTGTATATAAAGTAAATTATGTATAAAGGTGTTTACCTATTTGTAGTCATCGTCTTCTCTGAATTTAGTTATCCTAGATTTTTGTATTTATTTTAAAGCATTCATTAATAAGCTGCATGTAATAGTGATATATAGGAAATAGCAAATATTAATAATTTCAATGTTGTAATTTGAACTGATAATATTAGATGTATAATATATTGCAATGGATTTAATAGTCATCTTAGTGTAGAATCTTGCAACACTGGCAGTGTATGCGCAGTGGGTGGTAATGTATGCGCAATGTATATGCAGTGGGTGGTAATGTATGTGCAATGTATGCGTAGTGGGTGGCAGTGTATGCGTAGTTGGTGGCAGTGTATGCGCAGTGGGTCGTAATGTATGCAAAATGTATGAGCAATGTATGCGCAGTGGGTAGCAATGTATGCTCAGTGGGTGGCAATGTATGCGCAGTGGGTAGCAGTGGGTGGCAATGTATGCAAAGTTAATGGCACTTGTATGCTCAGTCGCTGACACTGACAGATGACAAATTAAGTATTGAATGTAACGAATACCGTTGTGTCTTAGATAGCGAATGACTTGCATTTATAGGTATACCTGTGCATTGATTAGGTTTACCTGTGCTAGGCAATGTTTGAACTGTCTATAATCCTATATCTGTCGTACTGTCTACTTTGTCCACAAAGTTTAGCGCAGTTCTCCAAGAAGAACTCTATGTTCTGAGCTGTCTGTTGAAAGCTGAGAATGAAATACAATGGTTTTTTGCATGCGACATTAGTGAGAAATCGTCCTTCAAGTGAAACAGTGCGAATGCTGGATAGGCATAAATCAACTGTGGCAGATAGTTTCTTTGTTTATTTGAAAAATTCGTCAGAAATAAATAGTGTAATGTTCAGTTATGCTGTTTATCTCTGGTCTCGATGTCGCGTCTTGTGACTTTATAATCACTGCTTCAAAATGCTGTTAAAAATTAATGTAAAAAATTACATAATAGTTAATCTTCATTATTTCTTTAATACACTTGTGTGTCGACAACATGGAGGCGTGTAGCATCATAACTTTAGAGTATTTCACTACAGGACTGTTTTGACGACTGCAGGTATTTATTTTGAAACTTGAATACTATTAGAATTGTCATCGTTAAACGGAAGTTGATTGTGAATTTGTTGTAATCGTGTGATCGACGAGTTTGTTAACAGAACAAGTCAGGTATTAGCCGAGTGGCTCTCTTTGCAAGCGGCTGCTGTATTTTCTGCTGTGTCTTCTATTGAAAGCACGGCCTCTGACCTTGCAATACGTTTCAGATGTACTACCGTTTATTATTTACCTCTGAGTATGAAGTTTTTGTTTTGATTGTTTGTACATTTATTTGATATTTATAGCATGCTGCAATTAATATGTTACTAACCGAATTAATTATTGATTTATGATTGGGTGGTTATTTAATGCGTAACTTAATTGCAGAACTATACGCGTTATTTTATTTCATCTAATTAATAATAGTTAATTCCTGAACCAGTACTCTGTACTAAAATGTTTCTTTATTGACGAAGACACTACTGAAATTATATTTACGGAGTGGAACCCGGCCTACAACCTGTACTCGCATCACATGCCTGGTGGATTGGTGTGCAGAGGTTGTAAGATAATAGTATAGAGACAGAACAATATCATTACCGCAAATAGAAGATGTAACATTATTGACACTCTGACTAAGGAGTGACTCCCACATATGTGAAGCAATCAACCGTGCTATTAGGTCTGCTTGCAGATGGAACAGTTGAAAAACAAGGAGGCCAGTGTTGAACGTTATTACAGATGAGATGTTAGTATGTATTGTGAGATGATGATCAGGCATGACGTCATGTAGATCAGGTGTTAAACTGTGTTGTATGTTATGTATTGTTATTACTTTCTGCAAGTTCCCTCTTCTTGTCTACATCTCCCAAGTTCTATGTTTGTGTGTCTTTCTCTTTCTGGATGTGTGTGTGTCTCTCTCTATTTCTCTCTGTATGTACTGTTCATGTTGTGTAAGCTTTCTGTGTAATATATCTGCATAGTCAAGGTATGCCTTGAGTTATGTAAACATTGCTGCATCTTCTTTGCTGTAATGTTGTATAAGGGATAGGAACAGAGTTATGTCAAAGTCTCTGTATCTATTTTGCTGTAATGTTGTGTGTGGGGGATGAGGTTGGGGGCGGAGTTATGTTAATGTCTTTGTATCTACTTTGCTGTTATGTTTGTTATGGGGGGGGGAGAATGGGGGCAGAGGAGTTATGTCACAGGGTTCTGGCTGTATCCTTGATGTATGTTGCTTTAGTTTTGTGCGGGGGTAGGGCTTATTGTTGTGCGGGGAGGGGATAATGTTGTGAAGGGGAGGGGGCTTATTATTGTGCAGGGAGGGGATAATGTTGTGTGGGGCGGAGCTTATTGTTGTGCGGGGAGGAGGGGATAATGTTGTGTGGGTAGGGCTTATTGTTGTGCGGGGAGGAGGGGATAATGTTGTGTGGTGCGGAGCTTATTGTTGTGCGGGGAGGAGGGGATAATGTTGTGTGGGGTTAGAATGAGGTTGTCACTTACTAAGCATTAGCTGTACTGTGTGCTGCTGTGACGTCTCTCTCTCGCACTGAATATTCAATTATCACTTCGTCCTATCTTATCATTAGCGTTTGATATTGTCGTTGACATTTTGCATGTGATTTTTATTCATGTAGAATTGTATGCAAGGTTATCTGACGAACACCAACTACATTGACAGTGGTTCCCACCTAAAAATCTTCGAGGGCCATAACTACGCGGCAGGACAGCTTCGGGGGCCAATTTCCGTGCGGAGGGAGGAAAAAATTTGCTTTCCATTATTCAGCAGTTTCTGTGCTTTGCTAGCCCTAATTAGGCGTATTATTAGATAAATAAATCAACACAATTAGTCTAGAAACTAAGATAGCCGTTTGTTTATAAACTAACTCTACACTGTGCAGCACAATTATATCTCATGCCGTTAGCAACAGAATTATCACAACGTGTTTGAATTATAATAATAAATGAAAAAGAAGGGGGTTTCGGCATCTTGTTACAGTAACAAAAATAAGTTAATTACAATGTTAAAATTACAATGTTATGCGCAATAAAAATATGAAGTAACAAATAGCAATGTTAACATAATTATTTAACAATTTTGGCCTAACAAACGAATTTTTTTAAACAATTTTTCCCCTTTCTTTTAGACTGATGGCGGGCCAATGAAAACACGTCGGCGGGCCACATTTGGGCAGGGGACCGCGGGCAGCGTTGTGGGAACCACTGACGTAGGTGATGAGGCTACGTTGTTGTGTATTTAAAGTAAATACTCAAATTTAATACTGCTATAGGCCTAAAACATAACTCCCATATAAATTAAAATCAATTTCCATGATGTATTAATAAAGTTACCATTATAAATATTATTTTTGATTCCATCTGGGTAATGATATTAAAGCATGTCAATGCTATTTGATGATGATGAATAAAGATTACACCAAAGAGCGACACATTACATCCTCTGCACTTAAAAATTACAAATACTGTTCAAAATATCCAAAAAATGTTATCAAAATAGAGTTTAATATGTATGTATAACAGATTAGGAATCGAATGTGGTATCAAATTTTATACTAGTTCTAACCAGTGAACATGTATAACATACTCAAACAGCCAAGAAAATCAAACCCATCTTACATTACACAACATAAATGGTCATTTTCAAAGGACGTAAACATAAAAAATTTCTTTTTAAACAAATCTCCAGGAGAAAAACAATCGACTGAATTCATTCTCAAGATCGAGTATATTTAACAAGAGCCATCCTCTGGGCACCACAGCAACCCAGTCACATTTGTCAACACCTTTTCCTGGCCACTTTCATCTGCCCATTCCTCGTACTGCATACTTTCAATGAGGTATTTCACGCATGAGCCAGATATTGCAGGTGCAACATAGATACGAGGTACAACACAACAGTGTCAGGGTAACGATGGACAATTGTCGCATCAGGCTACCAGCGGGCGTCATCACAAGCCATACTTTATAGGTAATCCACATTAAGAGTGACCAATGTTCAAGTCACCATCGGCAAGCAAGTGAATTCTAAAAATAATTCCACATCTCGATCGAAGATAGCCCAAGATCACACTGACATCGCGAGGATTGGTCTGGACAGCGTCTCGAGTGCCTCGCGTATCTGCGTAGAACACGAGAGAATATCATCCGCGGACGTATCTTCACAGTCACTGAAATATCGTCCTGCATTCAATGTCGCCGCTGCGCTGCCGGTCGTATAATCCGTTTGGTCGATAGGGCTGCCGTTGCGTAAAAGTCCCGAGAAACCGGCGCTGAAACTGTGTACGAGATTAGACATTTGAACGCTGCTATCACCAGTCTGCATCAATTCCGTATTCGTCGATGAATCGACGCACACTAAATTCTGTTGACGGTATGCGCCATCGTTGTCGCATTCGTAACGAAATCGTTTGTATGACTGAACGCAGTCTGAGAGTTCCGCAGTTTCTTCTGCGACACGTTTCCTCCGAAGAATCGGATACACATTGGTGGCGGAAGTGTTTGAGAGATGCGCTACAGGAAGGTTCCAACACGATTCACTCGGAGGCTTAGGATGAGCGTCGTGCCACGACGAATCGTCAGAGAGTGACGTATCGGTAACGTTTGATAACGAGATGTAATCTCCTTCTTCTTCTGTAACCGCGTCTGACCGGTCTGTCTGGAATATCGCCATGTCAAGTGACCGGAGTTCGGTACATTCAACGCCTGACCTGTCGCTGCACGAAACCCTTCCCTCGGCGTTATCTACAGACCTCGTATCGGCACTAGAACCAATCGCCGGCACTCGCGGTACTTCCGATGAACCGTCGTGCGTCGAACAAGTTCTATCGACGGCGATCTTCCGTAATCCACAAACACCCTCCCCCGCAACTTCCCCTTCGTAATCATCCAACAATAGCATCGAAGGATCAATCGCCATTAGATCGTCCTCGTCCCCTTCCAAATCCTCCTCCTCCTCGTCGTCGAAGCCCGACTGAGGGAACTCGTCGTCATGACCGTCGGAGGAGACGGACGATACGGCGGCCGTCCGGGCGTTGAGAAGTACCCCGGCGACGAGAAGGCTCTTGTGAAGGCGCAGTCCACCACGTTGACCCTTCCCCAGGGCGATCTTCCCCAGCGAGACGGCGATCAACCGCTGCGGTTCCATGTGCGGTTCCATCGTCGACGTCACGATCCGGTGATCCGGATTAGGCAAATCCAAGACGAGCGAAAATAGGGAAAAAATAAACAAGAAAAATCCGCAAAATATTAAATAACACTTCCGTGAAATGCTCTAGTCAGGGGGAATCTTCGAGCTCTTCAAAGCGACTGACTAATCAGAAAGAGCCTTACAAATTACCACTACTGCTATTGGTCCAAGTGATTTGTTATAAAATTTGTGATTGGTTGTCGCGTGACGTGGGTGAGATTGTCGTTATTTGATTGGATAACGGACGTTGTGCGTGACAAAGAAATAAAGGTGAATCATCGGCGAGACGAAAATATCCAAAGATCAATATGTTAATGTGAGCGGATTAGTCGACCTCTTTTGCACAGTTTCGACTGCCGTCGTCACGAGTCAGTATAAAAATTCGTCTAGCAACATCGAAGCGCGGAATCGGCACGATTGAGATTTCTTGCGCTTGTTAGAAATTTAAATAACAAAATAGTCAGATCGGTCTTAAAACAAAATAGCCTACTACAGAGAACAGAAGAGTCCTTATAGGAAAAACTGTATTTGAATGCTACCAGCTACTACATTATAAGTTCAGACACTTAACGTTTAGACTGTTGCCGATCATTTTAACACTTTAAACCCAATTTGTTTTTGAATTGATTAAATTGAGAAATAATTATGTTAATCTGCATAACATATTTCTGTATTGTTGTTTTGTGGATTTAATCATTTAGGCCTAGTGGGTGGTATCATTGGTCAGCGAAAGAGAAGCCGTTGTTTCGATTTGTTTGATTACTATATGTATAATTATGGGCCATGTGATCAGGCTGATTTTTTCATACCGATAATCTTGAGGTAATAATTAGGCTATTCTCGTAAAGATTTCTACCGCCGTTTTCCTTAGAATCCCAGGAATTGACTTATTCTTGATCGCTTTTGTTATCATCGCCAGCTAGGCCTATAGATCTACTTTGCAATTCTAAATATCAGGCACGGTGTGGTTAAATGCCATACACATGTTTCATGCATGCTGCATGCATCATGCATGGACTAGCACATATATGCCTGCATATTTACGTTTTGATTTGTTCTCGGGTAAAATACCCTGACCATATTTTATTGATCTAGATCTCGATGTCAAAAACAAAGAAATGCACTACGCATTTTCTCGAGGGGGGGCAGCCCCCGGGCTCCATTACTTTAACCCCTTGCTAAACTGAATGTAGGCTACGGATATTTTTGGCATTGGGCGAAAGATTTTGGCCTTGGTCAAATTATGAAGTCCATGGTCTTGGAAGTAATATTGTAAACTCTGGGGGGATGGGTGTGAACTTGGGGGTCATCAGTGTTATCATCAACATCGGTGGTGACTCCCTTTTCAGTGGTTCCTCCCTGCCTGGTCTCAGGGTGAGTTATAGGTCTCACATCATCTTCATCATATAGCCTCAGTTGGTTGCCGATCTGTGGCTGAGCATTAGACTGTCCATTTGCACCATCTGTTTGGATTATTTGACCAGGATGTGGTCCACGGCCGTGCCTTCCTGTAGCCTCGAATGGAAGGGACTCATTGTGGTG
>JAQFYQ010003139.1:0-10949 GCA_034694885.1 Buchholzia appendiculata
AATTGCTCTTGATAACATAATAATGCGGCCATATCAGTTGATCAGTGCCACAGCAATTGCATGAACTGCGTCACTTATTCAGTTAAATAAAAATTTTGACTTTGTCCTCCCAAATAAATGAACACGGAGATTCCCAAAAATATATTATTTACAATTTTCTTCATATCATCGCATCATCATCATCATTATCATCATATAGACACACTTGAGACCATTAATGAGCAGGTTTGTGTAGGTTACACAAAAATGTGTCGTAGACTGGGACAACGTTACAATAATTGATGTCTTCGCCAGAATGATCGCGTTGACGATAAATTGTGGCAATTAAATTAATTGCTTTTGGATTTTATTACAGCCTCGAACGAGCACTTTGCCAATTACCTAATTATGAATGAATTAACTGTGCCTTATCTGGCATAGTTTCTACCACTTGGTGTCCTTTGTGTTTGTGAAATTGGTACTAGAATAGTTTTCGCAAGGAAAAAATTAATCATTCTTTCATAATTATTGCTTATTTGTTGATGTTATTCGAAGTACTGAATTTTCATAACATTGCAAACTCCTTCATTACTATTATATATTATATATTTCTCGTACTATTGCAGATTAATTGAATGAACAACAGACTAATTTATTGTTTTTTACTAATTGTGTTTTCTGATTCTTATCACATTACCAATTACGTTTAATTGTGATTTGTATATTCATAAATTATACTAAATGCATTTAAATTAAATAACACTATTTCAAATCACGGACAAAATACTGCAGTCTGAACTTTTTCATGCATGAATGAAGAATCTAGCTGTAGGGAATTCATCCAAGGCTCACTTTTATTAGATTCACTTGTGGCGATCCAACTAGTTTTCAGACATCAAATTGTTGTGCGCTGGAGACAGTCGTCTTACGATCGTCAGAGGGAGCTAGTAGTGGCTGGGCAGGTCTCGGGCGAGTAGGCAGGGGATTGTCCAGTCTGACCTAGTTGGCGACGGTCAGCCTGGCGAATAGATATTGATTTAGAGTAGATTGGCATTAATCACTAAGATGCCCGGGTCACGTGGTATATTAGCTGGACCATTTTCATTGAATGGCAGTATTGACCAGTGCCACTCTATTCTATTAATAGCTCTCTGGTCTTGGAAGTTGTCTTGTAGTAGAAGTACGAGGACATTTATGTAGGGATGGTCAAGCTCTGTCTGGAGTATATAAGTTCAGGGAGACGGACGCCAACTATCTGGGAGCGACAAACGAGTTGAGTTATAGAGACTGATGTGTTGAATTGTGAATCACGTGGAAGTGGAGATAAGTTGAAGAAAGCAAGTGAAGGTTTGATCTAAGCAGTGAGTTAGTACTGCAAGTCGAGTATAGTACGTCGAGTAAGATAAGCAGTAAGTTAGCGCTGCATTTTTGTGATATTTCACCATGTGGGTGAACTGAAGTTAATAGAGGTTTTGCGTCGCTCTACAGGTAGTTCCGGTAGCTTAAACTTTTGTTGCTTTCATACTTTTCTCTTTATTCTATTCTATAGCTATTCTAATTGCTGTATATGAAACTGATGTTTTGTTACACTGTGCTTATTTTACAATTGTTGTATTTTACTTTGCTGGGCTTTCAGTGTCAGTTGATTTAATTAAAATCTCTTTGCTAGTAGAACCATATCAGAGATAGAACTCTAGAATATCTATGATATCAGGATTGTTGATCAAAGTCAAACAGATGCTATACATTATACGCACTAAAATACATATCAATGAGATTTGCTGAACTGAAATTCCCCCACAATAACTGTAACAAGATATACCATTATACCATGCGTACTAAACGGTGTCGTCGAGTTCATGACTTAAATTGAAGAACTTTGTGAGAAATGTGTTGAAGTGGCTGATGTAGTGGCTGATGTCAAGGAACTGTGGAGGGCGCTGTGAAGTGGTGTGTTGAGCTTGTTATGCGGGCTTGACTGATTGAAAACGGAAACTTGGTATATAGTCTTCAATCTTTTTTTAAATTTTGTTAAATTTTAAATTCGTTGCCCCACTGTGTCTGTTCTTATGCTGTAAATAATTATTTATTGAATAATATTCTGCTAATAAAATGATTTGTTTGTTGATTTAAATCCGCTTACCACCAGTTTCTGCCTTTACCCCCATAATAAATGATTTAGGGCACTTGAACCCAGCTTTGAAATAAGTTGAATTTGTTATCCTATGAGCAAATCCCACACGATGAGGCACGCAAGCAAGAAGGTCATAGGGTGGCAATTCAAACTGCAGCCGTCGAAAGGATCAAATTTACAACGACTAATGAACGTGAACATGCGGGTCTTACGCATGACAGCTGCTTGGTTTATATAGACGATATCGTCGTTTTGTCGAAAACAATTACCGACCAATTCACTGGAATGGAATCTTTCGTTCTACGACTCCAGCACTCAAATTCTAAACTGAAGACGTCATATGGTCATATGCCGGATGAATGTAGCTTTTCTGGGACATGTAATGTCTTCAGAAGGTTTCTCCACAAAGCCAGAAAAGGTCAAAGCCTTCGTCGAGCAACCTCGGCGTTAATGCATAAAAGATGTGAGAGCATTTCATTGGACCCTGATGTTACTGTGAAATGTTTGTCAAGTGATGTTACTGTGAAATGTTTGTCAAGAAATTTGCCAAGATCGCTTCGCCATTGCACGCATTGTGGGATTCAATGTTATCCTTCGAGTGGTCAGAGCAGTGCGAGCTGGCTATCGGCAGATTGCATAGGAGACACCTGCCAACACCTGCAGTTCTTACCAAGCCTACCCGCACTGAGAAGTTCCTTTTAGATACAGATATATCCGAGTAATGTATACGACGTATTGTCCCAGTTGCAGGATGGACGAGAATGCTTTATCGCTTACGCATCGTGTACCGAGTTACCAATGGACAAAAATTAATGTGATAAGCATAAACCTTTTCCAGTGGAGCACTCCATGAAAGATTTGAGAGCATACTTCCTGGGTTAGAGCTTCCTTGTATGCACGAATCATTCGGCTCTCCATTGTTGGCAGCACATAATTCGTCTTTTCGACAGAATGCGCGATCACTAGAAATTATGTAGGAGCATCCTTTTGAAGTACATCAACGCCCTGGGCTCGAGCACTTGCGCCAACGCACTGTCGAAAATACTGTATCGCCAGTGCAAAATTATTGATGAATATTCGTCGAATGTAGTGGTGTTAAAGAAGAATTGGCTCCACAATCGGTCATTCGAATGGTTTGCCATCCAATCGATTTCCCTAGACCAGATTCCGGGAGACGATGCTTTCATTTTTTCGCCTACTTGCCTGCAAATAGATTTAGCCAGCACTTTCAAAGAGCTGACGTTCCTCAAGAGAAAAAAACCTGATTCGGACGTGGTATGGGATATGAATTTCGAGAGTGCAGATACGCGAGATGGACCAACAGACGAGGAGCTTCGTGTGATGGAATGCCGTTGTCGTCGCTAGACTGTGTATGATAATGAGACAGGTGTGATCTCCCGAAATTTCGAGATTGTTGAGTTTACGAGAGTGGCTGTTGCGCTTTTGTGATTGAAACTCCGGAATAATAGTGTATTTCCCGTTGGTTAATCTCTCGCGTAAAGGGAATCGATTAGCATTGTTTTCGCCGTCATGTTATCACTCAACGAGCAGTGTTGCCCTAGTACACTGTGTATCATGAACTGTACAGGTAGCTTTCGGAACAGTAAAAATACTTTTGCAAATTGTGGTTCCTTCCAAAATAGTTTGTTTTAAAACTCCATTTTCTAAATCAATTGTAAAAAACAAGCTGCCCCTCCGAGTATTGCCCACAAATAAGATTAACTGGTGCTAGCAGCGCGCTAAAGGAGCATCATTGTATAGACGTACATTTCCTTCTTGAAGGAAAACTCTACAGTGCATCTTATCGCAGCAACTGTATCCTGCGATTGAAATTACTTCTGTGCTAGAGTGAGTGGGATATTGGCTTTAAATCTACTCCTACAGATTTCGCTTACGCATATGATAAATATTCGGAATTTTTTTCAATAGCCTATTTTCAGAAACCATATTCAGTCCTTTTCTCGTGTCTTGTTTATTCCTTCATCTAACGGTGTTTTTTTGTTGATTGACTGATGCCTGAAATGCAAGTTAGCCGAGATTAATACATTTTTGTGCATTTCTATCAGCAGACGTTAATTTTGTCGGGGAAAATGCCAGGTCCGAGTCTTTACTTTTGTTGTTATTGATTACAAGCTTATAAAAATTAAACACATATGGGGTATGTTAGCATTTACAAGGGCATCAAGCATGATCCGCTAATTTCTATGATATTTCTGTCTACCAGGAACATTGATTTATATCTTTTTGTAAGATTTATATGCAAATATGTTGACAATTGTGTGATTTTTATTTTGGCGTGCTTATGTCAAATTGGTTCAAAGTTAACAATAATATTCAAGCGTTAAAGTGGTGAATATCTCTTAGAAAATGTTAACTGCAGTATCTTAACTAAAATACCTCGTTGATTAGATCTCTAGTACGAGTACCGAACAATGGATCTCATCACATGTTAAAATATCTGGCATGGCTGGATAAATTCGACGTTCGAAACGCTACAAAGATCGTCTTGCTAAACACCATAGAACCACACGATACGTTGAATTGCACGATCTATTATTACTTGAAAATGCTTGATTTTCAAACATAAATGGATTTGGCCACAACCAGTAGGTTCACTAACAATGGCTGAAAATTGTTGCTTTAGTGTAACAAATTCATAATTATCTGAAATATTATTTATTTATTTATTTGTTCTGATAAAAATATCTAACAAAAGATACGAAATGATTTGGGACCTACTATAAAACTCAACTTTGCACACATTGTTAAGATCTTGCTTCGATCAGATGGTAGAGCAGGGCTCATGTGCATCATCAGCATCTTAAGCAGATCATAATTTTTGAGTTCTACCACTAGCATTGTGCGTTAGCCTTTGGATGGCATCGTCAGTGTATATGGACCTTTTGCTCCGAAGCATCATCAAGTTTCTAAAATTTCGATCTTGAGCACATCCGATTATTTATTTGAATAGCGTTTTTTTGTTCCAAATTCCTTGAATTTATCAAATGAATTTTTATTTTAACTTTACATGGTTGCAAATATTAGAATGTTTGTTAGAACGTTAGAATGGCTGCTGGCTCAAAAACTGGATTCAGGTGGATGTAAAATGTTGGCCAATATGTCGGCCGCCATACAGGCTGCAGCGCGCGATGCATGCGCGATGCGCGGGCTGAATACACTCTGCACGTCGGACGACGTGCACGGCGAAAAAAAGGTCCACGTGCATCGATTGGCAGGTTCTCCTAGTGTTCAAAACTGGTTGTAAGTTGTGTGTTTTTGTACATGCACAACAACAAAACTTTTCGAGACAACTCTTTTAAGTACTTCGCGCCAACAACTTTTCTCCCTGTCAAACTCCTCTGCAACTACGACATCAAGAGTGTTCACAGGATTTCGTCTATATATGTAAGTGAGCAAAGCTTGCCTTTGATCGGATGATCTTCAATTATCACGGAGTCTGTCGATGTGAGTCTAAGAGAAAAAAATCATTGTTAGCTAGATGAGATTTAGACGTGTTCCATGCGAGGAGTATTTATACCGAACAGAACACGGTCTCAGTTGAAGTCGAATACGAAAGCCAAATTCTGTTAATGCGTTTTCGCCTTAAGGCGATGCAGTCGAAAATACTTCGTAATTTAGTTGGCGTACACAACATTTCTATGGTTGCAGCACTGAATTTTATAGCCACCGTCACAATGTCGGCAGGTAGTGCGACCAGAGCGTAGACAATACTCAATTGTCGCATGATCATCCACTCCACAGCTCAGTGACAACTGAATCATCGATAGTGAAATCTGACACTGATTGAGCTTCCGGATGTTGAACGACTTGAATAACATGATGGTCTGCTATTGGCCTGCTACTGCAGTCGCATGATCGGGTTCGTGTTCTACGGAAACTTGCATTAAGGTTGAAGTGGTCTGCGGTGATTGTGATCTTATCGTTTGTCAACGATTCCAATTGACTACTAGAATCAGCAATGTCAGTGTCCTTTACCATGGCATCCTCCACTGTGTTCCCGGGGGATTCATCGCCACGTTTCTGAAGAAAAATGTCAAACGCCCAAGCCCCCGCTCTGCGCCTGCTTCTTGGATACGGCGCTTCACTGCCGGTAACACCGGCTTTGCAGCAGCCGATAAAATACTCTTCGTCATTGTTTAATAGTATAACAGTATTAGATTTGTATTTGTCTGGAAAAAAATAATAAATCCCTGCTACATGAATACCGTACATTACTTCACAGTTGAAATTTGGCAATCATGATTTTTTAATAATTAAAATCAGAACCTATGTCAGTATTGATTAATAATAATGACTAGAAAGAAAAGGTAGGCCAATAAATTTTGATTTTGAAGGTAGGTCCGGTACAAATGTACCACTTGTACCGTGGTAAATCCGCCACTGTTTGTAATTCACGGATCAAAATATCTATGTAATAAATACGTCCTCTACATGAGAGACTAAACAAACTTACAACACAACACCTCAAAATAGATAGACAAATAAAGTTACATAGTTGCCAATTGATTTAGTTAATTAATTAGCTAGTAATAACGAGACATGCCTTTCTAAATAAAACCAACATTGTAAAAATATACAGTTAACAACAAACATGACGTATGTACAGCAGCATTAAATGTAGCAAAAACAGCAATAGCAGTAGCGGCAGTAGCAACAATAATAAATGTAACAATACGAGTACAAGTCTATAAATTACAATATCTGCCGATGTACTTCAGCATACACTATTCCACACTAGCAACATCATGATTTATGGAAACACATACAAGTGTACCTACGCCTTCTCAAATCACAATCACACTCTCTGACGTCACTCCTTCAATACAAAACTTCACGCACTATACTAGCTATACTATATATCACATAAACGTGTCGTCACATATACCTTACTAAAGTTACTTGACGCTTACATAAAAGTTATCTTCCTCGACAACACGGATACTACGCTGAAGGCCCACAGGGACGTATGATCTAACGACGATGCAGAAGCTAAGACCACCGATCCCTGTCGAGTCTCTAACACCGAATGCCGCGCGATTCAAACTATGTCGTCAACGACCCAAAGGGGCGGAGCCTGACGGTCAAGACTACGACCATGAGACAAAACAACCCATAAAGCAAGGAGGCCTACATAAGGCCTACCGCGCCTACTTCACGTGACCTGTGTGACGTAGTTAGGTCTCTACTTGTCAACCACCCGTGAGTACTCTTAGGTTGCACGTGATCTCAAGTATTGCACAGTTGGCCAGACTCGGAAACGAAACATCACACTCAGTAATCAAGCACCACAAGAAGTACGAGTAGGACATAACACATTCACAAAGACACGGACACATGCACATTGTCACGTGATCCCATAACGCCAAAAAGCCCAGGCAATGTCGTGAGCCATTTCCCAAACCTCCAGAGGACCTTGGCTGACCTATGGACGCGTGACCTACTTAGTTAATAAACTACAGAGAGTTCATACTAGCCTCTCATGCACAATCAAATAGCAAATACGGTCACACCTCCCCTGCATTATCGAACACTGAGTAAGTGCAAAATAAAGTATGAGACGGCGTTAATGTTAATTCATTAACATTACAACTAGCAACAATAGCAATCTACCTACCTAAGTCTTACATACCTAAGTAATACTTATTTAGGTCCTAGTTACTTATTTAAGTCTTGCCTATTTAAGTCTTGCCTACTTGCACCTAGAGATGAAATCTGCAGTCACATTAGAAACTCCGCTGATGTGATGTACGTGCAGATCAAACGGACATACTGATTACCCATCTAGTTAACTTCGCCGAGTTCGGTGCACACTTCACCAGGTACTGTAGAGAGCCATGGTCCAAGTATAACTCAATAGGAGCACCATATACAAGTACGTCAAACTTCTGCACGGCAAAAATGATGTCGTAGGCCTCCTTCTCTATAGTTGACCATCTAGTCTGTACATCTGTTAACTTAGATTGCGCAAACGCTTTCAGAATCTCTTGCCCTTCATCGTCTTGCTGAGCTAAGCACACTCTTACAGCATAATCTGAAGCATCTGTCTTTATTATAAGCGGACGATCATTCTTAGGAACGTGCAACGTCATGCTGTTGCACAGATCTTCTTTCAGAGCTAGAAGTGTAGCACGTTCTTTCTCTCCCGGTCTGGGCACCATATGTCAGGCCTTTCCTTAGTTCTATTGCCATCAAGGAAACGAACCTGTACCTCGGTTCAAATACAATGTCTCGATGAAACACTCGAGATGATAAAGATAATTATGAAATAAACTCATAATTAATCTAGCTAATTAATTAGTTAGTAATAACAGGACTGAATCATGTTTTTCTAAATAAATATAATGTACAATACAGTTAACAATAAACAGCACGTATATAAAGCAACATTAAATATCAGGTAACCCCATAAGGTTAAAAAGCCAAGGCAATGTCTCAAACCAATACCCAAACCTCCAACTGACCATGGCTGAACTATAGACGTGTGACCTACTCAGTTAATAAACTACAGAGAGTTCATACAAGCCTCTCATGTACAATCAAATAGCAAATAAGCTCACAACAATAATCATCATCATAAGCTCACAACAATAATCATTTTACTGATCTGAGATTAAGTTAATATCGTGGTAGTGGATACGGTTTGTGAGATTCGTGAAATTTGCAAGATCATCCTTCCAATATATACCAGTAAACGCCTTTTGCTCCAGCTCCATAATTAGTTTGAAACCATGGTTTAGAAACGATTTGTGTGCCCCCACAGCTAAGACACTTATTCTCCAACATGAAGCTGTTCCATCATAGAAGAAGAATACCGAGTTTTAGTCCTGTTAGATGACGTAACTTTCGGGTAAAGATGAATCAAAGCTAGGTAAGCAGTGGTTGTTTGCTTGCGCATATTTCTAAGAATAATATTCCACAACACAATGCCATTTAACAAAGTGTAATTGATCAGAATTAGTGAAAAGTACAAGATTAGCATAGTGATTGGCAATGTAACAAACTGTTAGGCAGAGTGCTGTACATGGTTATGCAGACTCGGTTTATAATAACCCCCTTCCAATCACGTAACAATTTATGAATGAAAAGGAATTTCAACCTAAGTCTTATGTATGTGCAGACAGAAAAGTGTAGCTACATGTACACTATTCTGGTCTCCCGCTATTCTCGTTCTTGGACGTGGTACATATTGTAAACGTATTCACATCAACATCTCCAATTTTGCAAGCGCCGAACGACACCAGTGAGTCATACTTTTAACTATATAGTTCTATGCCTCCCGCAACGCACCGCATCTTCACCCAGGTTTAATTTTTTCGCAAGAATTACGTCGCCACGTAGGCTTGTATACTCGTCACATAGGGTTCTACCACTCCACACAATTTCGACATACCACACAGACTGCTCAACTACATTCAACGCAGGTTACACATGGTAAACAGGTGATGCACGCCACGCAGGCCAGGAAACAATTCGTCACAGTAGAACACCGGAACATCGGGTAACGATCATAACAACGGTTTCCCATCTTGTATTACAGATAATAGATATGCAGAGTCCGTGTACTATAAGCCTCTTGCAATCACGAGTAAAACGTTACCCATTAACCGGGAATTGATTCGATGTCCCCTCCATGTGTAAGCAGACTTGCTACAACTACACTAATCTGGCGTCCCGCTGTACTCAATCTTGGAAGTCGTGATTTCAAAAACCTAATCGTATTAACATTAATCCATTCTTGGCAAAGCATATAATTATTACCAGCAATCGCGTTATGGAGAAATTGCTTGGCACCAGTGGCGTAGCCAGAGGGGGGGGACATGGGTGAATGCCCCCCCCCCCCGTCAGAATTTTGAAGAAAAAATTAACCTGCGATTCTGATAGGATCCTGCTTTTGAACGACCGGGTTTATTTATCTGATTTCATCAGTATCTTTGGTTTGCAAATTATTGTTTATCAGGGTCAGAAATTATTGTTTATTAGGGTTGTTTTTTGGGGTTTATCCGTTTCACTTACTCTGTTGTTTATGAGTTACACAGTCTATGAGTCTAACAGGAAAATTGGTTTCTTAAGCATAAGCATTAAGCCAGAGACCCAGTTAACCTGCGATAGCATTCAATCTTGTAGCATGCACATCTAATGACTCATAAGCTGAGTGTCGAGCTTGAAAAGCGCGATATATCTGTGGATATATCTGTGGATGTGACAAAATGATCAAAACATGGCACAATGAAACATCTGGTCTGAGTTATATTGAAGCGATTCCAATTGGTACGACGAAACAATGCTAGCTAGCTCGACGGAAACTTAGCTGCTACTGCAGGACAGGTCAATTCTGTGGTCGACATTTTCTGTCGGCTTTTCCAGTGTAAAAATGAGCAAGTCCGCGGGGGCGTAAACATTCAAAGAGATGCACTTCAAAGCCAAGAGTTCTTAGTGGAAAGATCGTGGTTGCTACAGTAAGTTCACAAACTCCCGTGATTCACTGATCAACTAAACACATCATGTTTAGAATATTGACTCGTCAGCAGGAGAAATTTAGGCAGTTTTGCTTGTCGAGATTTCTATAGGAGAATTCGTCAGGAGAATACAATTAAGCTAGTAGGTCAGTAATAGTAGACAGACTATTTTAGATTATCGCTTTATTTTACTTTACTCTATGAATTAAAACAGTATACTTAGGTTTACCCGTCGGTATGTGAAGTTGGCTTGGTATATATATACATGTATATATATATATATATATATATATGCATAAGCATATTATACATAATGAAGGCCGTGAGTCATAATAGTATAATTCAGAATATCTCGGATT
>JAQFYQ010003140.1:0-10947 GCA_034694885.1 Buchholzia appendiculata
GGAAATGACAGAGTGATTTACGACATTCAAGGCCATTGAATGCAACATGATAATGTGATGCCTATGTTGTGCTGTGTTTTATTGCATATAATCATTATATCAGTATTATAGTCAACAATATTACCACTGCATTAAACTGTTTGAACATGACAAAATAAAAATGTAACAAATATAAAAATGAGAAAAAGATAACTAGTCAACAAGAAAAATAAAATTTTGACGAATAAGCAAGAAAACAAGAAAAAAATAGAAAAAATGAAAATGTAACTACGACGGTGTCTGCTCCAAGCTCATTTGAAAATGTGGAAGGAGAGAAAATTTGTAAACTGATCGAATTGGCCACTGGTCGAAATATGTATCTGGTCGGAATGTACTCTGGTCAAATTCCACCAGTGATCAAAATGTCCAGGGTCAAAATATCCATTGGTCGGATTGTCCATAAAATGTCCATGGGTCAAACTTTTCTAAAAAAAATTATGGTCGACATTTCTATGGTCAGTGATCGAACTGCCTGTGCTCGAGACGTCCTAGGTTCTTTGCAGCGAAGAGCAACCGATCGACTGTGCCTAAACCCCCGCCCCGCCCCCGCCCTCGCCAAGAATTGAAGAATTATCATTGGCGAGCGTGTCGCAGGCGTATCAAAAGCATGAGCGTATCCAAGGGGATCTGGGGCCTAAGCTCCGCAACTAATTTCACAAAATTCTGATTTCGCCACCACCCAACGATCTCCATCTGAAAAATTCGCCGGTCCCCAGTTGAAATTTCTTTCTGCGTCTATGACCAGTCACAAGTTTGCTGTTTCCGTGCGTTTGCAGGCCAGGTCGTCGAGTCCCTGCAGTGCACAATCATTCCTTCAAGATGCTACAGCTGTAAAGTTTAACGACGAGAAGGTTGCTCATGCTTGCAATGAGATGCTCGCGCAATTTGCTGCGTCACAGATTTACGTCACCGCTGATCTGCTGCAATAATTTGTCATTTTTGAAGTTTCGAAAACAAACAACATCATTAGGCCTACTATTTAGGCGGGAATAAAACGCATACACAGCCCGTACACAGCCCGTACATTACAGTGTCCACACTGGCGGTAGGAGGTGATTCCACAATTATACCAGAAGGCACATAAAACAACGATATAAATAGTATTCCAAATAGGACCGTAGTGTTCTGCATCGGATTGAAGGCAAAACGATTATCGCGCTGTTCTTTTTCTCATAAAATCGTTGCCGACTGTTTAAGTGCAACTTTCATGCTCTCTAGCAATAAGTGCCACGGGAGCGGTTCGCAATGCAAATTTAATATAGGCCACAAATTACATTATTCGATACATCAAATAACACATTTGCGCAATTTTATAAATGGCGGCATTTCGAAGCATAAAATAGACAAAACTATCCAAGCAATGGTAAACAAACGGCCAGCTGTTTCATAAAAGCACGATACAGAACTTCTGGCGCCAGAAGGCGAAGCGGTTAAAAGGGTACAGGGAAATGTACATCGGCCGTGTTTATCAACAGAAAAATTATTAAAAATATCGCCTGAAAAATAGAGCCTTGGAAATTTGTTGTGATATTGTAAGATTTATTATGAGCTACGATTTGTGTCACAACTTACTCAACCAATATGATTTGTCATCACCACCCAAATCAAACGCTTGTTTGAATAAATTATATTGTTCAAAACAACATTTTACATATTACTCTTTATTAAATATAAACTGATAACATTGAGTTTGCAGTTTAAATGAAAATAAGCTTCAAAAGAAAACACATCTTTTATTTCAAATTTACATTTTTTCGATTGCTACATTAAATTGTTATCTCCGTTGCTGAGTTATCTTGCATGCAATATTAAAGTTAAAAAAATGGTTAAAACTAGATAAACTATCACACTTTATTCGACAATTGCATAAAAACATTATTCATAGAATTGCATTATGCTTTATAAATTTCTTACTGCTATTAATCATTGTTATTAATCATAATAATTTCCTTAATGTTATAATTATTAATCATTTTCTAAAGTTTCATCATTTTACCAGTCTTTTAGCTTGATTGCTGAAACACGACATTATCACTTTAAGGGAAGATTGTTGCTTATTTGTCTTTATTACATTTGAAACAACATTTTGGGATGTTTAGAGTGTGATTATATCAATCCAAATAATTGGGACGCACTCTCCATGCCACCAAGATCGTTGCATTTTAAGGGCGAAAAAGAGATAACAGTACGCATCATTTCATATTCATACGCTTCTACTAACACTAATAATTATATTGCAACTTGGAATACAAATATATTTTCTTCACACCATTGAGATTAAAAAACGTCCACTTTACAATCTTTGTCTTTCCATTGTTACCTCAAATCGATAAAAATAAATTAAATTACCGGTGACACAGTTCCTACGTGTCACGAAGCCAAGCGGATAACACGCAATGACAAAGCGTATACAAGCAACGAAAGAATCGAAGCGCTGGCTGAACTCACATGTCAATTAAAAACATCACGATTGTGATTAGCTCCATTTGATGCGACAGATTCTCGTCTTTGCGTTCGTTAATGCTGCTAACACTGGTCGAAATAGCTTAGAGCAATTAGATCTTTCTGCTGACAGCAGTGTGAACGCATCTTAACTGATTCAAGGACGACAATGCAGAACCGGTATCGTAGGCCAAGGACGTCTGGACTTGGTCCATACAAAACGGAACGTACAGCGAAGCGAGGCTAAAAGCTCCATCTATCAGGTTGTTTATTAAGGCGTCTTTAGCCTTAAGGTTCACAGAGTTTCCTGCTGAAAATCTTTTGTCCAATTTGCTGCTGGCGACTTGGTAACGTGAATAGCAAGTAGGATTGGGAATGAAGACAGCCTCGTCGTTGAGTTACGGCTTTCTGCATATAGGTGGCATGTAAATATATTGAATTTGGACTGCTCTGGAATTCCTGTATAATTTTTTGCGCAGTTATACAGTTCTTTCAGACTAGTTAATGTGAGATAAAAAATTATTTGCAGAGACCCAGCATAGTAGTCAGGTCAATAATTGACCAGAAACTAGACTCAAACAGTGTGCGTCTGTCTGTCAGTTTGTGTGCCTGTCTGTCTGTCTGTCTGTCTGTCTGTCTTTCGTTCTGTCGGTCTTTCGGTCTGTCTGTGTCTTTCTATCTATCTGTGTCTGTCTGTCTGTTTTCTTGTACGTGATGCACTACCTTGCGAACCACACAGCAAATTAGTCACTCTTAGTATCAATTTTTGGCAAAAAGAGCCTACTTTGAAATTTCGCTACAATTTACGCCTGAAAAAATCTTTACGGTCTCCTTTATCAGAACTTCGAAAATGTAAATATCGTTGAGTTTTTACTGCTACAACTTCATATGTTTATTTGCAAAACTGAATTCAATCTATTTCAAGTTGATTGCTTCGTGGAATCGTAGCGCCAACTCGATGTCGCAACGGCCAGATCATAAGCTATCAAATAAGCTATCAAAGAAAATCCTAAGCTATCAAATAAGCTATCAAAGAAGTCTATAGGAGTCTAGGCTTCAGTGTAGTTTCAGCTTTCTAGTGTAAATATTTAGCAGTGCAATAATTATGATTAGCTTAGCAATCGTATATATATATTAATTAACATCAATTACTGTCGTCTCCATATATTCACACACCCCATCTCTGGTAAATATTTTCGTCATGGCCCTTCCCTTCCTACTCGGAAGAATTCTTTTGGAAGAGTTTCTATGGGTACTCCTATTCTCCAGACAGTTGCAGTCAGCCTTCTACGATATACGACCCTGTAAATAAGAACAACTGCCCAACGTAAGAATGCAGATTACACAGCGTCTGTGTAAGAACCGCTAAAGACTGCAGTAAGCCCGTGACATGATGAGCTGCAACTTGAGTTAGGAATTCAACAGTGGGCTTAGAGCGGACAATTTTTACTCATTTCTGTGAACGATGTGAACATGGGCAGTATAGAGCTCGTCAAAAATCCTACAAATCTGATTAAATAATATGTTTCTGATGTTTCTATTTAAAATGATAAATAATATTGACACTGGTTTACCCATGTCGAGAAGCAGTTGATTAGATACCTAAATAGGCAAGTAGAATCGAATCCCCCAACTGATACCATATCGAGTTCACTGCTGTTTTTTTTTAACCTAGCGCCAAATAATGTTGACACAGTTGAATACATCGAAGAGCAAAAAATCAGAACTGTTACAATCTGCTCGCAGCGACGGGAAATGTCCAGAAAGCAATAAATTACCCTAATGGAATGTTGCCATGTGCGCAATTCCGCAGGGAGAGGAGCAATAAGCCTGGAACGTTCACGGCTCCAATCGCCTACCGATTGATATCGATTTCAGATAATAAGCAATTAGCCTCGGTCAGGATTTTTCGCTGCTCTGGACATTCTCAATGCACTAATAGACAGCGCGATCAAAATAGAAATAGCGATAGGCCCAAAATAACATTTTCGAAAGCATGTGATGCTATATTCATATGAATTGCATGCTATACAATCACAAATCGAATGAATGATTCAAAATGAAAGAACTTCACTGAAGCGAGTACATACAAAAACACATCTGATCAAATTTCTGACTCTCCGTTGCTTGACGTCTCACCAATATTTACCTTATATGCCACGTGAATCATTAGTTTTATAGTCAAACCATTTCAGGACCTGTTTTCAATAAAAATTTACCGAAATACTATGCCAGTTAGATAAATACAGGTGGTAAATTAAAGCTCATCTTTGCACAAATAACGAAGTACAGTATTAACAATTTGCCAAGTTTTGAAATAAGACACAATCAGCCGGTGGGAAATTTCGATCTCACAACCTTTTTGTTTTGAGTCGGGCCTGCTACCGACCGATCTTCTTGGTCAATCCATAAACGATTTCCCTAATAGCGACTATTATTTTAATCCTATTAAAAAACTATTATTTTAGTCCACCTTTAAGCGACTATTATTTTAATTTGACCTATTTATAGATCGATTAACACTTATTCTTACTGACATTTTTTCAATTTTAACATACCATTACAATAGCATTCGAGATAATCACCAAATTAATTAAGTGAAATGCCACATGTACTTGAAACTACCCAAGTAATTAATTTATGCAAGTCTCTGGCGATCAGCTGTTGACTGTCTGCCTTTAATATACATATGTATAATATATATAATATATATATATATATTATATATATATATATATTTGCTCTTCAATTATACATCATGATGTCTTAGCAAGTTATAACGTTTGCTTAGGCGAGCATCTGGTTTTTCCTGCTGTGTCGCAGACAGTCGCATGCCTTTGCTATCGATTGTTTAAACTGACTCGTTATTCCAGACTTAAAGTCTGTTGGTTTGCTATTGTTGCACTGTTTGTTTATTGTACAATAAAAGAGTTCTCACCCGATTAAAGTATTGATTTTAATTGGGGTATTGATACTGCAGTAAGTCTTAGTTCTGATCTTCATACAGTATGTAGAGTTGTTAGTATATATTGATATTTTGCTCGTCGGAGACATTTGTTTAATTGAAATAAATTAATGTGATAAATTTTTAAATTGAATTAATTTTACAATGTAGCAAAGGAGCGACATTTAATCATGAACATTTGTTGGAAACATTTTGTCTCGGGTTTATTTATGTAAAGTTTAGTCGTCTGTCAATGTTTGGATGGGACATTTAGTCTAGTATGTATAGACTTGGAACAGCTGACATGTCCTATAGTTGTTTACTCTAGAAGAATGTGTGTTCCCCACTGCCACAGTTTGCTTGTATTGTGTGTGTATGTGATGTGTGATGATGTGTCCAGGTTACGGAGGTTTGAGTCTGTCCATCGAGGGGCCGAGCAAGGCGGACATCGAGTGCCGTGAACAGGCCGACGGAACGTGTCGCGTCAGCTACAAACCAACCGAACCTGGAAACTACATCGTCAACGTCAAGTTTGCTGACGAGCATATTCCTGGTTTGTTCTCATAATCTTGAAATCTGTTGCTTACAAAGATTTGCCATTTTTCTGATTTGATCAGCAGTTTGTTATGATTTTTTTTAACAACTGTTTGTCATCTTGATGTTAATGTGTACCATTGAGGAGGCCCACAGGGTACTACGGGTTGTATCCCCCCATGAATTTGGTCACTTTCCATGTTGTTATATTTGGCAAAGATTTTATAATCGAATGCCCTTTTATCTTTGCTTGTGTAATAGTTGTGCTAATTTAATAAGAGAATAATTTAACAGAATAACACTGACATTCTGAGATGTTCAGGGCCTTGTCATTGGTAGCACAGAATTGTCCCTATGTGCCTTGTGTTAAAGACTGATTGTCGATAATTTGTGTTCCTACTGTTTGTGTTTGACTCTCAGCATGCTATGTGTCAGTGTTTGACTCTCAGTGTGCTGCATGTTTGTGCTACGCGTTCAGCGTGCTACGTGTTCAGCGTGCTACATATTCAGTGTGCTACGTGTTCAGCGTGCTACGTATTCAGTGTGCTACGTGTTCAGCGTGCTACATATTCAGTGTGCTAAGTGTTCAGCGTGCTACGTATTCAGTGTGCTACGTATTCAGTGTACTACATGTTCAGTGTGCTAAGTGTTCAGCGTACTACGTATGTGTTTGTGCAGGAAGTCCGTTCCTCGTGAAGGTCGACGGAGAACCTTCTGGTCGACTCACCGAACGCATACTGAGACAGAGAGAAGCGGCTGATGCCACTCACGTCGGCAGCGAGTGTGAACTCAGCCTCAAGATCCCAGGTAAGCTTTTTGTTGTGCATGCCAGGTCTCCAGGTAAGTCTCTTGTTTTTTGTGCCAGGTGTACAGGTAAGTCTCTTGGTGTGCATGCCAGGTCTACAGATGAGTCTCTTGTTTTTGTGTGCTAGGTGTACAGGTAAGTCTCTTGTACAGGCGATGTCTACAGGTAAGCCACTTGTTGTGGGTGCCAGGTCTACAGGTGAGTCTCTTGTTTTTGTGTGCTTGGTGTACAGGTAAGTCTCTTGTTATACATGTGATGTCTACAGGTAAGCCACTTGTTGTGGGTGCCAGGTAAGCGTGTCGCTTTGCGTGCCGTGTCAGCAGGTAAATCTCTCATGGATGCCGTGTCTCGTAATAAGCCCGGGTCTTGTTATTGCAAATCAAGCTTGAGTCGTGAAGTTTTAAAATTTTAGACAGATACAAATATGGTTCGAGTTCATCAAATCTAAACAAGTTATAAACCTTTAAATCAGTATTTAAACCTGTTAATCTGTATTTGCTGCATTCCTTGCGTATTGTTCAACTGCAATATTTACTGCTGAATTCCTTTGCGTATTGTTGCTACTGATGTGCATAATGCTGAATTTGTTAATATATACTGCTGTTAAGTGAGATATTGACTAATGTCTACAGCATGTGTTGAGCTAACTAGTCTGTATGGAGTGAGTAGTTTTGTTGAACTGTCTCCAGGTACAACCCTCGCCGAGATGGAAGCGATTGTGATGAGTCCTTCCGGCCAGGTGGAGCACTGTGAGATCCAGGACATCGGAGACAAACAGTACAGCATCAAGTTTGTGCCGAAGGAACTCGGCGTGCACACGGTCAGTGTGAAGCACAAGGGAATGCACATTCCAGGTACGAGGCACTCGTGCATTTCTTGTGCATGTCTCCGCTGCGTCGAATAGTGGAAGAATGTGATCATTGAAGTGTTCCATGGCATTTAATACTGATTAATATTATATCTCTTGACTTTATTTCATTGTTATCGGAAATGTGTGTACTAAGTCGTCATCCTAAGACGCAGAGGAGCTGTAATTAAGATTCAGAGGTGCTCTAGCTATTTGAAGGACTTGAGTGTGAACAGGTAGTTTTATGGTTGGAAAGTGATGTGTGCTGTTGGAAAGTGATGTATGCTGTTGGAAAGTGATGTATGCTGTTGGAACGTGATGTATGCTGTTTGAAAGTGATGTGTGCTGTTGGAAAGTGATGTATGCTGTTACTAGATGCTGTTAACCATGTTTGTCTGTGCTTGCAGGCAGCCCATTCCAGTTCACTGTTGGACCAATCACAGAAGGCGGTGCACATAAAGTTCGCGCTATTGGTCCAGGTCTCCAGAGAGCCGTAGTCAATGTACCGAGTAGGTCAATTTCTATTATTACTTTTTCTATTTGCCTTTAATTGTGAAGAATATTTTAGAAATGTTGGTTTCACTCAGCTGTTCAGGTTAATTTCAGTGTCTTCGGCTTTTAGTGCATGTCTTTGTTAGAAATCCTTGAATTTACATCCTTAGTGAATATGATTTACAGTGTACATAGTGTTATTTACTTCAATTAATAAAATAAATAACACTAATGGTACGCCACTAGTTGCAGTGTCAGATGTTGCATGGTATTTTTTGTGGCTGTATATGTAGAGATACTTGTTGTTTTTATTACATAAATGGAAATAAGAAAACAAATAAATCTCTGGGGATTAAATGTATCAGTAAAGTTGTAAATAGACAAAATAGAAGTTTATTTGATATCTAGAAGTTTATTTGATATCTAGAAGTTTATTTGATATCTGATATTTTTTTTAAAACGAAATTTCATGAGATCCATAATGTAGCAGTTGAACAAATACGTGAAATTTACTGGAAGCTGCAATTGTATTTCAGTCGCTTAGAATATTAATTTCAGCATTTTTAAATAATTGAAGCAATAATAGTTATAGCATCACATAGTAATTCATGGTATTGAAGTTTTCTTTAGGGCTAACTGTTTTATCTCGACTGATTACGGATTAGTTGTACAGTATAACAAGTATTTTTTGCAATGCGAGTGATTGATTTATTTATTGATTTATGATTGATTGTTTAGGTCACTTCAACATCTATACGCGTGAGGCCGGTGCTGGAAGTCTGTCGATTGCGATGGAAGGTCCGTCCAAGGCTGACATTGATTTCTCAGACAGCAAGGATGGGTCCTGCGAGGTCGCATACACTTGCGCCGTTCCAGGTAGGAAAATATGAGTACAGCATGAGTGACTGGAGAGATATGGAAAGCTGAATGTCTTGCAAGCAGCATCAACAATGCCTGTTTGTACAAGAAATGTTCTCAACAAAATACATGTTGAGTTCGTGGGGTTTTATAGATTATGCATGGTCAAAAACGTCCGACATGTGCTAGGTTGTGAATCTTGCATCTTGTTGGTAAATCTCATGAAAGTGGGTTTGTTTCTTTTCTGCCGTGATAAATTGTTTCCATATTGACTTGCAGTTTTAGAGTACAATAAGGTTGGGCCTTAATACGTGAATGACTCACAGTGTGGTGATTAAGATTGGGATGTAATACACGGATGACCTGTATTTGTAGTAGGGAAGTACTAAACGACAAGCTCAACAAGAGCAGTGTTACGTAACTAGTCATATTCATAACATATGCTGGCAATGTGTATGCAAGTCGCAAACTCTTTACTTGCTGCGCTATATTGTGTAGGGCGCTGTAGACGTGTTTATGTTGTAGTTAATTGTTGTAATACGCTTGTGTTTTATGCTTATTGCCGACACTTGTAGGTGACTATGTGATATATATCAAGTACAATGATAAGAACATTCCTGACTCACCGTTCAGGGTTCACGTGTCGCCTCGCAGTGGGGACTTGGAAAATCTGACCCTAAGGGAATTGCAGGATCTGGGCTGCCAGGTATGAAGTAGCTTTGATTTGTTGATGTCTCAGTACTGCCACGAAAGTATTTGTTTTATATTTGCTACCTTTTGAAGGCATTTGTTGTGTGGTTACTACCTCTGAACTAATTTTGTTAAAATATTTTTCTTGAAGGTCCGTAGCTGTTTCTGGTTGTATATTATTATGTATTTGGTTTTCTCTGTTGTTCTACTTTGTGCGAAATAAAGATATACATTCTATTTATAAACCTGTTAAATTCTAGACTTGTGCATAGTCCTTATATTTATTTATATTTTGATTCAACAGTGTGAAACGTCACAATGATTTTGCGTGCATGAGGTTGAACAGTGGCTGGACTGTGTAAACTTGTGTAGATAAACAAACCTGCGGCCTTCACTGTTGACCTTGGCGCTGGCAAGGGAAAGCTTGATGCCAGGGTCGTGTCGCCGTCTGGAGCCGAGGACGAAGCTGTCGTACAACAGCTTGACAATGGTATGTTTACTACAAGACAACTTTAAGTCTGTCAATTTGCCATTATTAAATATAATGTGCTCAAGGTAATGCTTGTTGGCCAAGTGCATTGCTTGGGTCGAGTGACTAATCTGAACGAGGTGAATGAGTGAAGCAAGTTGTGATTTCATGGCACTGAAGTTGGCAGACTAACATTCGGTATTTGAGTTAGCGGACTGTTGTTTTAGCAAACCACTTGAATTTAATAAATTATCTCGAAACAGTTTCATCTGAGTAATAAAGATGTTGCTATTGCACATAGCTGTAGGGTCATTGGTCTGATATTTTGATTTTAAACCAAATGAAGATACTTGTGTACATTTCTTACGCTGCAACTTCGTTACATTCACAGTGTTATTTGCCAAGTTGTGTGTTTTTTTCACATCCTTTCGTCGTTGTGCTACTCTCACGTTACTCTGTTGCATTTGTTTGTCGTAGAGCACGTTGCTATCCGATTCATTCCACGTGAAAACGGAATCCATCAGATCTATATTCGTCAGAACGGCGTGCCGATCCCTGGAAGTCCGTTCACTGTGGTTGTTGGCAAGCAAAACGCTGATCCCGCCCTCGTGAGGGCGTACGGAGATGGGTTGTCCAAGGGCGAGACGGGTAAGCGAATCGTGCAAATCTATGGAATTGTACTGCAGCTGTGGACAAATAAGTGAATCTGAAGATGTCGATGTGTGCATGTAATCCCTGTATTGTACCTTTAATTTTCTCTGCAGACTAGATGATGATGATGATGATGATGATAGTGCTCTGTCCGAAGACAGGCCCTGGCGATAGTT